>CAUYPK010135664.1:0-77752 GCA_963574355.1 Loris lydekkerianus
ATACAAATGTCTACATACAATAACTAAGAAAATGCCATGAAGGTTACATTGAACAGTTTGATGAGAATATTTCAGATTGTATATGAAACCAGCACATTGTACCCCTTGATTGCACTAATGTACACAGCTATGATTTAACAAAAAAAAAAAAAAAGAAAAAAAGAAAGAAAGAAAGAAAAGAAAATAGTCTCAGGCCCTACAGTAACCAGCACATCCCAGTAAGTCTGTGGGGCTCAGTCTGAAACAGCTGGCAGAGTCTGGGAGCCTGGGAGGAAAACTTAACAAATACATATTCTGATCCAGCCATCACATACCCTTGAGAATGGGTCTAATGATTTTTCTTACTTATTTAATGGAAACAGGTGGCCTTCCTTACTTCCTGGCCAATAATGAATGTATTTTCATGATTAAATGGACATTAGAATATTTTTAAACACAAAAAACAGCTCCAAGAAAGAACAGATACAACTGTTGAGCTAAAGTCTCAAATTTGAAAACTCCAAACTTCCTTGTTATCCAATCACTTGCTATCATTCTGAAATGTATAAAAGACCACACACAATTCACAGTCAGATTTATACCCATTTTTCTTAAAAATAATCTTTACCTGTGCTGTGAGCTAGTAAATTTACAAATCATTCATTCAAAAAAAATTATTGAGAAATTGTAGATCTCTAAGTATACGAAAATATAGTAATGTAAACTTGCCTTTCCCTTGTCCACGGTAGGGGAAAGGAGGAAGAAGGTGACGGAATTATAAAGAGTGAATCCATCAATTCACTGCTAAGTGTCAGAATGAGTTCTCATTATGCTCTTCACAGTCTCCCCCAAAATCTACAAGTTAGGTGCTTTCAGTGGTCTTTTTTTGTCATCACATTTGCTTTTCATTTGATGAAATGAATCTCTCACTTTTCCCATTCTTTAAAAATTTTTTTTCTTGCTAAAAAAGTAGTTTCACTTTCTATCCAATTCTTTCTAGTAAAATTATCTCCTTTTCCTTCCTTCCCTGGAAGTTTTCGTATGGTCATACTCTAACTGTGCTTTTTACTATGTCATCTCAAAAGCTATTAGTAAATATTTTTAACTAATACTATATTGATGTGTACTATTAAATACAATATTTCATTTAGAATGTTATACTTAAAATGGAAACAATCCCTGAAAATATCACTGCCCTGAACATGTCCTTTTCCTACTCAGGCTAGGTCAATGTGAGGAAGCAGCAAGGAAAGTGGCAGCATCTTCTTTATATTAAATTCAAGTTCAGGGTTGTACTGTGGTTGATTTGCTAAGGGTACTCAGTAATATCCAGGAGTTAAGTCTTGAACATTTGAGTCTAGACAAGGGCATTGCTCAATCATTAAAAAAGAAACCCAAAACTACAACACATAGATATTTGATGGGTATATAAGCCACAGTGTTCCTGAATGCAGGTGGCCATCACTGGACAAGAATTTCTCAATTCTGGGAAAGTCAAGAGTGGCCAGTGGGACCCTCAAATAAATGTAGAGTATTTCTCATCTTTCTCTGCCATTTTTTTTTTTTTTTTTGTTGTTGTTATTAGATAACTGGGTTGAAATTTAGATGAAAATACTGGCTTGAAAGATAATTGAATGTAGGAAGTAAATCTCTAGTCCTTAAATGAATTTTATATGCAGGGACTTATTTTTCTTCAGAAATGCAATGCCACAAACCTTACTGCATTTCCACCCATCAGGCTTCCAGAGTTTTGATTGCAGCTTTTATGGTAAAGCAGCACTACAAAAATTCCCCTTCGGGTGAACAATGGAAGCCACCCTGCACCTGGAATAGTATTTCTTAGAGCATTCTGACATGACAGCCAAATCAACTCTAATTCATGAGGATTGTTTAGGTTGCTTTTGACATACATGTATTTGAGGATGGCTTGGATGTCCAAGCTGGAAAGGTGGAAGTACTTGACATATCCATAATTCTACCATGGGCTGGATAAATTGATGGCACTCTCATTTCCCTCTCTGCTTAAATAATCAATCCATATTCACTGACTCGAAAGGTATAAATCCAGGGCAACATATCCATGGACAGCACAAGGCATATTTACATATCTTTCCATTTTAAAAGTCTAAACTAGCATATCAGCTACCCTTGAGATAAGCAAGATCATCAAAATGGGCCCATACGTTTTCACCTTGAGGAAAATTGTTACATAGCAACATTCTTCCTTATTTCTAACCTCTGGCTACCCCTTGAGGAAGCTAATTAGTAGTAACAAGTGCAAGAGACAGAGGTGGATTCCAAAGACAGAGCAGAATCTTAAGGAGTCAAGAAAATCACTAGTAATGTCAGTCCTATACAATGACAAGTATATGCCATCAATTTTACCTCAAATACTTGGCATAAAATTCTTCTTCTTACTGTTATGCTACTATTCCTTATTTACCTTCTTCAAAAGGTCTAGCAAACCCAGTTAGTGAGATAATGTCTCAATTCAGTATAAAGCCCTGACCTAGTAAATCCACGTGAAAGCTACAAAAGAGAGACAAGGAAATAAACAGGTAAAGAGATTAAAACTAAACAATAACATACATAACAATATGGACATTATGATATTCAAGCTAAAAGCAGCCCAAAGCTAAGATTTTTCTTGCTCTGGGAACTCCAGATCACAAAATCCATCAATGTTTGAAAAAAATCCTACTATGGGCTCTTTAGACAATGTTGAATGTGCCAAGTATATTCAGTTCTAGCTCTCAATATGCCAAAAATCTAGAGGAGTTGACATACAGAACATGTCAAATAAACAATGCTGATTAAACAGAAAAAGTGGAAGGGATGTTAAGAAACAATCAGTCTAACTTCCTCATCTCTTCCAAGAATAAGATGAAGGAGGGCCAGGGAGAAGTCATCTAGTAGTTGAGAGGGAGGAACTGAACTAGACTCCAAGTCTTCCATCTCCAATGTCTAAGCACAGGGATATGTTCACATCATTGGGAACTCTCTGCCCAAGGTGATAACTGTTTATCACCAAAATGAGCATGGTTGAGAAATGGCTTCAACTTAAAATTCTTGATGTCATAATAAGGTCCTTTCTTTTACATCAATGGTTATTATGGGAAGAATTTTGATGCACTTAATAACTGTAAGTAAAACAGGCTCTGTGGCAATACCAGTTTAGGAGAAAATTTCTAATTCCTTGGCATAATCATTCAAGAATTTTAGCCACTGTCAAGCCAACTGTGTGCTAAATACTGTGCTGTTTATGCTCAGGGAAACAGAAGTGCCTAAGAAGTAACACCTAGTTCCCACGTCCCTGGGATCTGGTGCCTCCCTAGCACTGCTCCCAGCAGGATCAAGAAAAGCAGCTACCTGTGATTCTATGAGTTCTCCCAGCTGCCTTCTGCATAAGTAGATCATCACTGGCACCATTATCTGCTTAAGATATTGGTCCAAAGAAGTTTCCAGATAATGTTTTTATAAAAATATTGAGTGTGACCCATAATTTCGAAATATATTTACATCACGACCTATTATACATATATATTCAACTGAAACAAAAATATCATGTAACAGTACTTTGCAATGTGCAGCAACTTTTGATATTACCCATTCTTTTCTCTTTTCTTCGTCTTAATCAAAGATAAATGCTTGTCATGACACATTAAGCTGATTTAATGACTCTCTAACAGATTACAACCCATTTGGGAAACACTGTAAGTCCATTCATTTATTAATTCCACATGTATTTATTGAGTGCCTACTCTGGGCCAGACGCTGCTTAAAGTTCCGGGGAAAAGCAGTGAATGGAGCAATGAAAATGCACATTCATTGGGGCTTACTAGTCAGGGGAAATAGATAATGAACAAGTTGAAAAGCAAAATACTCTGTCTTATATTGTGTTTTTTTTTAATATAAAAAGTAACATATTATTGCATGAAATTAAAAAAAGTCCGTGAGCTCCCATGAGGATGGAGGGTAACATCTGTAAGATGACTTTTAGGTCGAATAGGAAGAGGAGCAGAAGAATAAATAGCCTCCATGAGAGTTTCAGGGAAGTGGTGTGCTGAGGACCACTTAGTTTTCATTAGAACTAAAAGGTAAACGTAATGTTTGGAGAAGAGGTTTTGTGAGCAGTGAATCTTGGTGATGAAAGACTAATGTCCAGAGAACACTGATATAGGAAGTTTGGAGAAATGAAAAAATTGGTCAGATAAGGAGATGTACAGAACCATAAAGGAATAAGGGTCCCAAGCAAAGTTCTGGAAATCTTGGGCCTTCATGATTCCTCTATGAGGAAAAAAATGTTTGGCAGTAGTGCTAATGATCCCCCCATGGAGAGTGATTCTGTAAATCCATAAGGCAGATCATTTCACTTCTCTGCTCAAAACTCCAATAGCTTCCTGTCTAAGCTAAAGTAAAAGAGCGCAGATCTACAGTGGTCTCCAAGGCCCAACAACTCAACAAATTGGATTTTTGCTGTTACTCCTCTTTTTCCATTCATTTGCAGACGTCAGGGTCAGTTTCTCCCATTTGCTAAAGATTTAACATGTAATTCAATGTGTCTATGGCCATCACAACTCTTGTTATAATTTTCGATAATTTCAAATTCTACAGGGTAAATCCATTCTCGGACCTCTTGGTCCTTAGAACTTCTAATGTCCTCAATCCTAGATTTATGTCCTATACCAAAATAAATTATAGTCATTTTCATGAGAAAAATATCTTTTCAAGACCTGTGTATCAAGTATCTCTAGACTATATCTCGTATCTTTCTAGCTTACTCACAGTATGACTGTGTGGCAGACTGCACTTTACAAGGTGACCACAATAGTAGCTCCCCTTCCATGAGCTCTTCTGCAACGTGATCCTGCCACTCTTTTATCAAAATGTGCACTCCTATTGCTCTTCTCCTGAATTTAGGTTGGCCTTCGTGATTGGTACAAAGCCAATAGAACGTGATCAGCCTTCCAACTTTTGCCTTTCTTTTTTATGGTACTTTTTCCTGGAGCCTTGAGACACCACCATAAGAAGTACAACTACTCTGAGACCACCGGGCTGGAGAGGCCACACTTAGTTGTTTTGTTCAATATCCCATCCCATCTGAGACTGCAGTTCAGAGATGCCACACTTGGTACCAGTCATTGTGGAAGTGGTTCTCCAGCCCCAGCTGTTTAACCCCCAGGCACTCAAGGCACCCTCAGCCACTGGAGTTACCTCAGATGAGGCCCCAGACATTGTAGAAGTGAGAAGGGTTGACCCTACTCTACCTTGTCCTAATTATCGACCCACAGAATCCAAGTGCATAATAAAATAATTGGTTTACGATAGTAAGTTTTGTGGTATTTGTTATATAGTCCCAGATAATTAGAGCAGACTACAACCTAAAACAATTCTCTGTTCTCAGAAAGAATTGTAGTGTTTCATCCTATTCATTTTTTTATTTATAGTGATGATAGGGAATAATACTGTCATTTCTTTGCATACTGTAAACCTCAGTTTTCTGATTAAATTATTCTCAAAACCTACTTGATTCCTCTACCCAGCTGTATTTGGCTAGGGGTTAAAAAATTAGCAACCATGTTGACTGATTTCTCTTTTTAATTCATGAATACACATTTCAAGCGAGTCTTTAGTGTTTCCTTCTTGTCTTCCTAAATGTTCTTGCTTAATTCAGTCTTCAGTTTTCCAAAGTGACTAAATCTATCTTCGCTTTCCATAAATAAACACCTCTTTCCCGACATTTACCGTATATACTCGAGTATAAGCCGAGTTTTTTCGGCACAAGATTTGTGCCGAGTTCAGGTTTTTCGGCACAAATTTTGTGCCGAAAAAACTCAGCTTATACTTGAGTATATACAGTACTCTCAGCTGACGATTTGCTTCATATTTCACTGACAAGGTTGAAGCCACAGAGACTTTTCATACACTTCCACACACACATGTCACAACTTGTTGGGATCTGTCCATATATTTTGCCTTTCCTTTTATATAAAGCCAATGACTCCATTTGTGCTCTGAATCTAGTCCCTTCACTCTTACTTAGTGGTATTGCTTCTAAAATTTCCTCCTCTCTCTACTATGACATTTTCTTCTTCTATACATTTTCATGGTGCAAGCTTTATTAATTTTTCTTTAATGCAAAACTTCTTGAAAGAATCTTTGCTTTCTTCCCTCCAAGCTCTATTGATCTCTTTAAATTATGCTTTCATTCTCAGCAATCCCCCAAGCAGCGTCTACAATGTGGCAAGAATGGTTATAAGTGATGGGGGTATATACATTTCTTGAGTCTAATCCCTTTGTATCAGCATCACTGTTCCTATGCTATTTCACTCAACTATTATATCCTCTTTTATCAAAGTCACTAACAACCTTCATATTGCTAAATCAAATGGCTCCTTCTCAGCAATAACTGGACACAATTTCATCGTAGCTTTTGGAACAACTGGTCTCTTGCTCTTTCATGGAACTTTTTACCTTGCTACTGGGATACTATCCTCTCTTGGTTCTCATGCTGTGTCTCTGTCTGGCTCTTCTCAGTGTCATTTTCTGAATCATCCTCATCTTCCTAATCTTTAAGCATTGGAATGCTCCAGAGCTCATATCTCTGATGTCTTCTTTCTTTTTTAAATCCATATTTATATTTTTAGCTAATATTATCAGGTTCCATGATAAATCCCAAATCTTTATTTCCAGCTCAAACTTACAATTTTACCTCTGAACCTGATCTATGTGTGGTCTTATATCACTAATTCCATATTTCTCCGGTTGGATGCCCATTGGGTGTCTCCAACTTAGTTGAAACAAAAATTAAAGTTTTGATGTTTTTCCCTTATGACTAATTCCTACGTCCTCCATACTACAGGCAAGAAAACTACATTCCATTACTCATTTGGTCCTCAAAGAGCCGCATCAGCCTTGACTCCTCTATATTTCTTTTATATGCCATATCCAGTCCTTCAGTAAATCTTGTCAGTTCTATTTATAAATATATATCCCAAGTCTAATCTCTTTGTATCACCATCACTGCTCCCACACAACTATTATATCCCACACAAATTTTGCTATGTCCTCTTAGTCTCCCTGTTGAGAAGGGACACTAAGGAATGAGTTTCAAGGGGGATGGAAGGGAAGCCTGGCCCATGGAACCAGGAATCTGGAGTGTCCCTAAGAATGTGTGTATGAGGTAAGCTAGGTAACCAGTATCCAACAGAGAGAGAAAATAATCAATAATCAATGATCAATAGAAAAGGGAAATAATGCCCAGAGGCAGAGGGAGGCCAATGAATGAATGCCTTGCTACAAATTTAAACAGAGAGAAAGAGTGTATTTATTCCTCTGCACTGGCCTTTGCATCTCAGCGTCTCTCACCTCTTCTCCCATCATGAGAGTGACCCACTTCTAACTCTCTTTGGAAATGCTCTAAACATTCTTTTTGTTTTTCCTAAATAAAATTTCTCTTTGTTACACTAAGATGTGTGCAGGGCTACTCTCGCTCCCTGTTCACACTTCCTGTGTTGCTCCAGTGTTATTCTCACTTCCCATTCATTCTTGGTGGTAACCATGCCCCAGTTAAACTTTCTAGTTCAGCCAAGAAATAGAACCATGTCTAATGGGGACCCCCAATCCCCATCACCTATAACCATTCTTGCCCCATTGCAAGTGAATTTACACAATGCAGCCAAAGAAGGCTTCAGGCCACACTCTCCGGTCTCCAAATAGCTTTCCATCTCACCCAGAGTAAGATCCGAAGTATTGATTCGTGGTGCCCTACATGGCGTGACCAATTACTAACTCTTTGGACCCTTCTCCTAACACTCAGACAGTTGCCCACTCTGCTCCAGCCACACTCACACCCTTCCTCTTCCCTAACTTCCTCAGGCAAGGTCCCATCTCAAAGCTTTTTCACTAATTATTTTCTTTGCCAGAGTCACTCTTGTCTGGTGACTATATGACTCCTGCTTTCACTTCTTTCAGTCCTCTGCTTCAATGTTATCTTTTAGAAAGCCTTTTATCTGATCACCTATGTTCTCTATACCTTATTATGCTTTATTTTTATTCTTTATATTAGTTATCAGCAATATAACATGGTTTATCTTTCTTTTATTTTATTGTACTATCCTCCCCTCTGCAGGCCTCAAAAATAAGATTCATAAGGGTTAAAAACTTGATTAGTTCTGATGAATGTCTTTTACTCAAGAACTGAAAATTCTTTTGAATCTAGCAAATGTTGAATAAATATTTGGATAAATTAATAAACAAATGAACACGGAGCTAGTTTGGGATGACTAAAGTCATCTGATTTTGTATCTGAAAAAATCTGTATCTGAAAAAAAGAAAGAGAAAAATCTGTGTCTGAAAACCTCTGGATTGCCTGCAAAAACCACGTCATCAGTATGTGTTCAGTGGTGTCAAGCTGAGTAATGTGAAATTCTGAGCACATAACACAAACTCAGAATGGACCAAAAAAAATAATAGTGAACCAATGCTACTAATGTTTCTGGCAACTATCCACAAAATATCAGCAAAGTACATCATGAGCCAGCTTGGTGCCTGTGTCTGATATTTACCCATATTTCTCCTTCCAGAAAGAGGAAACACATGTATGTAAGGCAAATGAGGTGAAAAAAAAAAAAAAAAAAAAAAAAAAGGCTAAGAATGAGTAGCAAATTAAATTAGTGGCATTCTCATTGGTTTATGCTTAGATAGAGAAAGGATGTTCGGCTGAAACTAAATGAGCTCATTTTAGGTATTTTTGAAAAATTATTCTAATTCTGGATTTCTCTCTGAATACTTTTCTAAACCCAAATCTGGGACATATAATTTGACAAATATAAACTTACTTATGGGAACACCAGGACAAAGCATAAAAACTGGCCCTGGCTTAAAAAAGGAGAGATATTTAGAAATAGCATGTATGCCTCTGAAATGATGGTGGAAATATTAAGTAGATGATTGACCAGAGGAAAAAAGAATATGCATGTGCAGTAATAAGGAGACAGACAGTCACAGTTAAATTAACTGAGCTCGTTCAGTCTGAACAACAGACACCATTAGCGACTAACTCCAGCTTTAGAGATGAGCTCTGATGAGGGTTAATGGTTTGAAGCCTAGTGTATGGTGGAGTAAATGTTCACTACCTCAAATAAATCATTGTAGGCTGATAGAGATAGATACGGAAGTTCTATCTGTATAGATAGATACAAGATATTCTTGTATAGATACAAGATATATATATGTATATATATGTATATATCCGTATAGATAGATACAAGATATTCTTGTATAGATACAAGAAGTTTAGACTTCTTTCCCTATACCCAACTAACCTTGGGGTAAGGAATTTTGACACCATGTAAACTATAATTTATCAAAGGACTGGTTTCATCCTGTGTTGTGTGTACCAACACTGCTCAACACTAAACTCAACTTACATATGTTCCATATCACTTTGTACCTTGCCACCTTCACAGCAATGTGCTTGCAAGGCCTCACAGCTATGTGGGTATGCAAGGCTGGAATGTTTATGTTCTAAAATCTTTCTTTTCTTCTCTCTAACATTAAAATTCAACAAAGAAGACTATATATTAAAGGTATGAGGGTAATACATACCTTAAATGTTTTTATAAAGGAACAATTAAATTCTAACTTCAATTGTAGAATCTTCAGAATATAAGACTGATAAGTCCAAATCCTTCATTGTATGTACAAAGGACTGTGGCAAAGGGACCATACGTAACTGCCCAATATAGCCCAGAAAGTTGCTAGAGAACTTGGAATGAAAATCCAGATTTTCTAATCTTTTGGACTGTTCCTTTTATTTATGGTCGTTGCTTTTGGACTGTTCCTTTTATTTATTGTCGTTGCTACCATAATCATTTTAAAAACACAACAAACCCAACCAACCAAATTCACCCTTGATGGAGCAAAAATCTTAAATATGTATATGTTTATATGTAAGGTCTTCTATTGTTGTGTTTTCAGAACATAAAAGAAATGTTTCTTTCAGAACATTTTAAGGACTTTAACTGCAGGAATACTGCAGAGGGACCGTTAACCAGTCTTTTCCAAAGTCCACATCTACACCACCTGGAGTTTAGTTAGGAATGTAAAGGTCACTGGGAGAGGTGCAAAGTGTGTGTAGAAGGGTCTGGATTTTTTCTCACTGTCTTTTTGTGCTCGTTATATGTTTAAGGAACGAAAAAACTACTCTGTCTTTGTACAGACTATGTTACAACTCAACACGAGGGATAGTTTTTCTCCTTATTTATATAGTATTTGTCATTCCACTTTTTCCTGAGAAATCTTTCCATTACCTAATTAGTTCACCAGCAGTTTTAGAAAAAAGCCCTAGCAAGCTCTAAGAGGTCTAATTTGTCAACCTGGAATGAATCATGTTTCCTTTGTGAATCATGCTGTATTATTCTTTTTTTTTTTTTTTCTTTTCTTTCTCTCTTTTTTTATTTGTTATTTTTTTTGAGACTGAGTCTCACTATGTCCCCTTCTGTAGAGTGTGTGGCATCACAGCTCACAGCAACCTCAAACACTTGGGCTTAAGCGGTTCTCTTGCCTCAGCCTCCAGAGTAGCTGGGACTACAGGCGCCCACCACAATGCCTGGCTATTTTCTTTTTTTGTTGTTGTGCAGTTGTCATTTTGTTGTTGTGCTGGGCTTGAATCTGTCAGCCTTGCATGTGGCTGGCACTCCACTCACTGAGCTACAGATGCCAAGCCAATGCTGTATTATTCTTATAAATCCTATTTGAAGACACAAGACCAAATTCAAAAACAAATATAAATAAAAAACATTTGAAATACAGATTCGTACCTGGTGGCAAAATTTTTCATATAGTAATTCTTTGAGAAAAAGATATTTTTATTACTAGTTGAATGTGCATTTATAGATGGTGTACAACATCCAGGAAGACTCAATTTCTTGGAGCCAAGAGCCGTTCCCTTCCTATTCATCACTGACTCCACTGCACTTAACATGCCAGTTTAGCTACTGAAACTTGCTGAAATTTATTATTTACTATGTGTTATGAAATTTTAATTATTGACATATATACTATATTGATAAAAACCAATTCTTTGAAAATTATATCATTTTACACAAAAAGAAACTGAAGCTTGAGGAGATTAACTTAACACAGCCACAACAAATTTGGGTTTCCAGATAAAGCAGTTCGATCCCAGCACCAATAATATAAATCCTTCTTTGTAATGTTCTCAAAACTGTTGGCTAAGGTGAATTTAAAGGGGGAAAGCTGGATCTGATTATAACCTGGGGAATGAAAAACAATTATTTTAAAGCTGAAGACTCTTTTGCTCATATTAGCTCACCACCTAGTGATTTAAAGCTTACTCTTTAAATCACTTACTCTTTAAAGCTTACTCTTTCAATCACTACACACAGGGAATTATATCATATCTGATGCATAGAACTCTTTAGGCAATTCCATAGATATTACAATTACCATCTCTTTCCTGATTAGACACCTCAGTCCATTGCTGAGCCCTCACTCATTTTTATACCCAGACTTGATCTTCTCTGCAAAAGGACACACATGCACACACACCATGAACACAACATTTTCTAGACCATTTATACATAACTCGGAGAAAACTTACAAGAAGGGATAATGTTGACTGAAGATGCTCATTAATTATTTTGCCAGAGATGAAAAATATTAGATCTATCTAAGCAGCAGCAGGAATATTTTGTTTTATAGAGGTATAAGAATGGAATATATTCTGTGCAAAATCTCTGACAGAAATTAATTCATAAAGTTTATTTATGAAGTTATTTGAGATTAGGTCATAGTGGTTCTCAGAATTTTCATCTCATAATATTCACTCATTGCCATCATCAACTTGAGGATGACCCATGAATACAAACCCCAAAGTTTTGTTTGACATAGGTCTTAGATCTTTTTAACTCTTTCTCTCATCATCCTCTCCTAGTACCTGACCTACGATTTTTGAGGAATCCTAATGTTGTGTTATCAAAAAACCCTTGACAACATTACATTAAGTGGGAAGATGGTTTGTTCATCCCATATTTTCTGAAAGGCCCAATAATGTGAAACAGACACAATCCCAGATAAAATTTTACGTCATGACATAGACACACCAAAATTCAAACGGATTTCCACCTGAGAATTCAAAAATGTACTACCTTGCCCCAAAACGGTAAGAATCCGATTACCACAAGGATGGATAGTTACCCATGGCGAAGAACGGGACTCCCAGCAGGGTGGAGTTGTACTTCCCATCAGTGAGGAAGAAGATGCCTGCGGCTGTGACAATGGCAATACACACGGTGAGCACGCCCAGGAGGCCCAGGAAGGGCTTACTGCGCAGACAGTCCTTCATGGAGCTGGAGAGGGTGGCTGTGGTCAGGATCAGCACGAGGCTCACCAGGACTTTGCTTCTGGCCAGGATGCTGGTCTTATGAAAGTCTCTCCAGAGGCTAAAGGATGCTAATGAGTAGAGCTGGAGGTCCTGGTGCTCCTCCTGGAGTTTCCTCATAAGCTTACAGAACTCATTCTCCCACTTCTCCCCTATGAGGTCCTGGGTGGCAGAGCCATAGGTCTGGAGGTAGTAGGTGATTTGAATGGCTCTGGCTGACTTGACCCGCTGGTCCTTGCTGTTTGGTACTTCCACTACCCCTCCCAGCTGGTGTCCAATAAAACCGTTCCTCCCATCCTTGAAAACAGAAAAAGGGAAGACTTAATTTACCAGAAGGATGCACATTCCAGGGAATAGGTTCTTACTCTACGTGAAGGAGCTCAAGATAGGAAGAAATATATGCTTGTAATTGTGAAACTGATGTGGGTGGAGAGGCAAGTTAGCATTGTATATTCAACATTTAGAGCTACATGGGACACCATGCATAATGATCAGACTGGAAAAAGATGCAAAGAGTATATGAAGCTACACAAGAATTGCCACATGCATAGAAAAATGTAGATACATATTTCGAGCTCACCCATGCCCTCATTCTCATCATTTCCTTCTGTAGCAATCTATTATAACTCATTACTGCGGGATTACATTTTATGATTCAGTTTCAGCCAAAAGTGAAGCATGGCATGAACTAACAACATTTCAAAAATTAAAATAATTATCCATTCTAAAAACATATACTAACCTTTCTAGGGCTAACACATACACCTACACCAACACTCATACAAACACACAGAAACATGAATATCCTTACTCATTCTCTATATTCTGGGTGCAAATTGCATATTGTAGAGCAGTAAAAAAAGTTTTTAAAATTAACGAAATGTTTCCTAAATATCATGTGAGCACCTGTTTGCTCAATATAACGTTCTCCCCAACAAGTATAGGCTGACCTTTTCTTACAGATGACAGTGGACAAATCTCCCAAATGAGACTGATAGAATTTTCAGATAGAGTTGCCAAAAGTCATTTCAATTTCAGAGTTTGACAGGAGGTAAAGCAGTCAAGATCAAAACAGTAGGAAATTGGTAAGAAAAACAATCACTTCTTGCTTAAGCAGATTGATAGTAGTAATTCTTATTTAATGTGCTTCACCACCATCACCAGTCTAATAACTAATTAGGATATTTTATTATTGCCACAATTGTCACGTACTTCAGTGGCAATGGTTGTAAGAATACTGAATCCATTAGCAGGTGCAAAATGTAGTACAGCACCAAAAATACATTGCAGGTACTGGTTGGGAAGCAGCCACAAAGGTTCATTTATGCCACAAACAGTTGTGTATTGGCTGGGTCAGACAAGACGCTTATCTGACAAGGTAAAAAAACAAAATCAAGGCAAGAAACAGTTATTTCTAGAGTGAGTACTGTGGTAGGGCAACAAACCCAATAGCATGGTAATGATGGTGTCGCCACAGAACTCTGAGGCATTGTGGACTCTGGTAGATGTGAGTTGTGCTTCCTGTGGATGCGTTTAGTCCAGACAGCTAACTGTGAGGCATCAATATTTGTATCTTTCATGTGAATCGAAGCAACCCTAATACTTGAGGGTATATATGAAACACAGAAATTTACAGAGAGTGCAAATGCTGTTATGTGATCATCAGGAATTGCAAGAGAGGAATTTCATAGTCATTCCATATGCCCATTTCCCCCCTACATGCTGAAGGAATTCCTCGTATTTAACTCAATCTGACCAACTCTAAAATGAGTGTTTTTTTTTTTTAAATAATATATTTCTTAATAAGAATTTTACTTGAAGTTTTCTTCTCACTTTCACAGCATTTTTGTAATTTTTCCATCCCTTTCCTTATAAAATTAAAAGTGGAACTTGGGTTGTAGGTGCCCAAGGCTCTCTCTGGATTAAATCTAGGAGTGCTCTGATGAGCTGGAAGTGGAAAACGAGGCAAGATATGAGGAAGGAGAGAGGAATCTTGTCCCAGAACTGAAAGATCATGGGATACAGTTTTTACTCATTTCTGTAATCAAAAAGATTCCTTAGAGATATTTGATAGCAACATAAAGATTTATACATCCCCAAGGCTTCACTTGGAGATTATAGTGCATATAAGAAGGGTGATGATAACATACCCGGACAAAAGTCAAAATTTTAAATAAGGCAAATGTAGATTTTTAAGTAACAGATCTTCATCGAGTCTGGCTAGCTGCTAACATCCTTTGAAGCCATCTAATTTCAATTTATACAAAAAATTATAAAAGATAAATAGTTCATAAAAGGTAAATTTTATAATTTCCTATATATTCTAATAATTTCCTCTATATTCCTATATAATTTCCTATATAGATAGTCTCATAATTTCCTATATATTTAAATCAATATAACAATACATGTCTTAATGTATAATACAATAAATGTCTTGTTCATATTCATCTCCACTATGCACCTGAACAAAATAAATATGTGAATGTTCTTGAATCCAGAACTTTCCAAATCCAAAGTTCCAGTGTTCTGGAAAGGTCCACATCTTGTATCTGCAGTTGGCCCAATCATCCTACTCATTATAGTCCTGAGAAATACTTGGATACATTATGTGTATGGAAAATTCTGTTGTTTTGTACAGAGTGGAAGAAGAATTCATTTGTGTCTCAAACTAGCTATTAATTGAAACTTCTATATAAGAGAAATAAAGAGTGAATATACCTTAATATAACAAATATTATTATCCTCTGGGCAGAACTTCCTTGGAGTTATAAAATGACCAACAAAGAGAAAGCTTAATTGGGAGTCATGTAACCTGAGTTGCAGCTCACACTGATTGGATAAGAAACTCATTTATCCTTCTAGGTTTTGGTTTTCTCACCCATACAAGGACAAGTACTTAATATGTATTAAATAATATTTAAATAACATTTTAGCTCTATTACTGTATAAAATACAATTTCTCCAAAGATATCTGAATATAAGAAATGATATTATTATAACTAATAAAGCCATAAATAGATTATTTTTATAACTGATCGATGTCTTATCAATCATATGATAGAGCTCTTTTCTTTAATAGATGAACAAACCCAGAGATTCAGAGAAGATAAACCTGTTAAAGTGATAAACTGAAAGTTCCAATTCAGATCTTCTGAGTCCAAGTCCAGAAGAATCCTATAGAATCCTATGGGAGTGATTTCAGGGAAGCCAGTTTGCTGCTCTCCATAATTTTTCTTTATAACTAAAACTTATTTCACTTGTACATCTTCCTTTTCGACATTGCCCTCTCTCCTAAACCAGTTGCCTACCAATAGTGCATACTGTATATTGACTGAACTTCTTTCTTTCCCAGAATACCTCCTACATAAGTTCTGAAATCACTTTAAGTGCAAAAGTCACAGTTATGTCACAATAAAGATAAATCTTAAAAATCCAAGAAGATAGTAACTTGTTTCAACGCTCTCATATATGCCTGCTTCACTGAACTTGAACTGGCATCATTCCCTTTAAGTGACTTGCTCCCTAGCTCATATCCCTGTGTCCATTTCTGCTCTTCAATAAATTTTACATAGATGGGAAATTTTAATCTATTCTCCACACTGAAGCCACAGCTACAAAACATTTACAAAATATTCTCTACATGTTGGCCGCTTCTTTGTAAAATTTTGTAATAAATATTTTGTAAATAAAGGCGCATTTATCTACAATTCCTTCTGCCGGCTTCCACTTGCAGGAGGAACACACGAGAAGCCCCTTCGGGCCTACAAGGCCCTGCATGGCACGTTGCTACAGAAGCCTCACACTTTGTCTCCTGCTCTTTTCATGAACTCAGCTCCAGGTTCCTCAGGCTTTTATTCTGACTCATTGAACACACAAACTTAATTTCCACCTCTGGGCTTTGCCTCTGCTGTCTCCTCCCTCTCCCCGGAATGTTTTGCTCTGTTCTCCTTGTGGTCGAGGCTGCTTCCTATTATGAAGACTTAGCTTCAGAGAAACTATTTGAACCACTGGATCTAAACTGGGCACCTCTTTCCCTGAAACCATTCTATTGCATAGTCCTAGTGTGTTTTCTTCTCACTAATGCTTTCTGTCGGAAATAGTTTTTTTTTTTTCCATCATTTAATTGCGCCTTTTCTATGTTCTCGGCTAGAATGTGTACCTGCCCAAAGCTGACACCTTTCCTGCTTTGCTTGGTGATAATTCCCTTATATCTACAACAAAGCTTGGTATATGGTAAACCTTCCCTAATATTAGTTATCTGAGTGAATCTCCTTCAGGTGTATGTAATTAATAGCTTACATTTTAGGAACTACTTTGCTAATGCCAGGAAAAGTAAGTGCTTGAGAACAGTAAGGACTCACATGAAAAAAGGCATATGTAGAAATTAGTACAGAAGAAAACAAACTTTATCCTTTCTTCAATCTGCTTAGTCTAGCGTAGCATTTTCTTCAAATATGTTCCTGTTCCATTTTCACTGTACACCAAACATGTGCGGTAAGGCAGTTAAACAGACAGGGGGTCTACGCAGTGTCAGAGAATAGAATTTGCAAGTATCATGACCTGGGGGCAAAAAATGGTATAAGATGTTCAAGGAGCTGATGGGAGTAATAGGATTTGAAGCCAGAGAAGGGATTAGGGCCTCTCCAGTACAGGCCATGAAAGTCTTATCAAAGAGTTGGACTTAATTGTCCCTCAATGCAAAACCACTGGTCAGTTTTAAGCAAGGAAAAGACATGATATACTTTTGGAAGTTCTCACTCTCATTGCAAGGTGGAAAATGATTTAGGGAGTAGAGGTCTCTTTAAAGGAAAGAGCTCAGTTAGAAGAGCTCTGCAGTATTTCAGGTTCTTGATGCAGTGTAAGAAAATGTCAGGTAAGGCAGTTTCACACAGGTAAATTGTTCCAAGGTGAATCAATGGAATTGTAAGTCATGGTGCAATCTCACTGCCGTAAAGCAGCTCATCACATTGTCTCTCCAGCAATACTAATGCTAGAGAGGAAAAAAAAAATTCTTGACCTCATTAGCTCTCAGTTTAAGGTTACTTTATAGCTTTTAAAATTACTCCCACCCAATATATACCTGTACAGGAAGAAAAAATTAAACTCCCATAGCTAAAAGAATATATTCTAAAAGTGACAGGAGAAGATGGAGACATTAAGGTCATAGATAATAGTTCAGAGAAAAAAAATACTTGAGGATGCTTCGAAATTTTGGGAAGCAAGTGTAACATTTGTTCTCTATGTATACTATGTCAACATGCAGATGCTTTCTGTGACTGCAAAATAATTTGGCAACACAGCTCTTGTCCAAGACAGCTGTCATTCAGATTTCAGTGATTTTTAATAAAGCGGACACTGCAAAAATATCAGTTGGTCTTCTCTTGTTGCTGAAAAAAAAAAAATCTTCCTGTATATGGTGAATGGTGACATCTCTAAAGGAATAGTAATGTTTTATTTGTTTCAACAAGATTTTTCCTCACATTTATGCCTTAACTTTTATTTTATTTCTGATGTCACATGTATACACATGCTACGATTAAATGAAAACCTCAGTTAACTTGATTTTTCACTCCACAGCTACATATTTAATAAAAATAAAAAAAGATAAAGTAAGTTCCTAAAAGGCACTTACTTTTTTAAAAAAGAATCAAATTTTCCCAAATAAAAAATAAATTTAATTTCTTTTGTCAAATTGTCCTGAATAAAAAATAAATTTAATTTCTTTTGTCTCGTTACTAAGCTAGGAAAGTACCATGGTGTATTTGAGATTTTTTTTTCAAAGAAGAAGGTTAAAAAACAAGATTTTTGTGTTGTTGAAATGAAATAAAGCTTTAGCCAACTAGAATGTGAAATAAGTTTAACAGAGCTCTCCAGCATATTAATTAACTGAGAGTTGGTTGCAAATCTTTAACGCATATGGCAGACCCAGTTCCAAGGCATAAGAACTTTATTTGCATTATCCTAGGCAACTGTTCCAGTCCCTCAAAGGGTAAGTACTGTACTAGAGTAGACTCCAGACCTAAATAAGAGCACTGGGGTTGGGAGAGGATGTAATGACAGTGAGATTGTATACTGATAGACACTAAGTAGCACAGCCAGTCACTTGACTCCAGCTTCTGACTCCAATGCTCCAGCTTCTGACTCCAAGGCTCATGCTCTTAACATAATTGCATGTATATTTGGATAATTTCTGAAGCTATGTATAGTACCCGCTTCAATGAGAGGATGTACAATATAGCAACTGTGTACCAAGACTGCCTTGCTCAGAGTCCCAGCCT
Source organism: Loris lydekkerianus (assembly GCA_963574355.1). NCBI lineage: Eukaryota > Metazoa > Chordata > Mammalia > Primates > Lorisidae > Loris > Loris lydekkerianus. The sequence goes on from CAUYPK010135664.1 coordinate 18,667, forward strand.
CACCACTGACATGCTGTGCAAAGGTCCGAAGCTCCCTATGTGTCAATTCTTTTATTGGTTAAAATAAAAATCATGTATGCAGTGTGATAACAGAATGTATTAACACATATAAAATATTTAGAGTAGTGGTCACAAATGGCATAAGTGAAATATTTGAATGATACTGTTTACTCACTCAGCCATCTCAGATCATTCCACGTTTCCCAGCAAATGTGTCATGCCATGAAAAGAACACAGGGTACAGGGCCAAGCCACCTGGTTTCTGAGTTCTAGTTCTGTTACTGTACAGCAGGGTGACAGAGGACATGCTGCCTTAATTCTCTGAATGCCAACTTCTTCATCTCCAATGTATTCGTAAAGTTTTGGCTTATAGTATCTCCATAGATCTTACTTGTTATGTATTTAATGATTCATTGGTGGTAAAGTCATTAGACACTACGATGTATGCTAGAGAAATCTTCCCTAAACAAAAAAGTAGAAATTAGAAGAAAGGGGAAACATAGGACCCATGCTCTTTCCCTAAAAACAAGATGTTTTTTATCTTCTAAATCTGGACCAAGTGACTTTTCTCCCTGTCCCTGAGTAACCTCAAGAGAGACTTCTCAAATGGAGGAAGATACAAAATTCACCCTGTTTTACGTAGATGTAAATCGTCTCTCTATAGCCCAGATGAATTAATTTATTTCTTAGATAGTAAAATTCCTATGATCTTGAGATGTCTATTAGTATCCTCTCTGCTATATTGGTTTACTTATCACATACTAGCCAAATACATTTTAATTTATCTTCTATTTTTGCAGAATCTTTACCCAAATTTATAAACAATGTATAGAAGGAGAGTTAATATCTGCATTAAAAATTTATGAGTCATATATTAATAATAATGTCCTTTCCATTTCTCTGCAAGTCTTATCAGAGATCCTATCCCAAAAATCTCTATGTAAAGCACTATTACTGTTCTTACATGAATCTTTCACAAAAGGGTCCCAGTGACTACTCAAAGACAAGTATTCCGTATGAAGCAACCCTTAGCTCTTATGCTGACCTCCGTAAGGGAAGTTGCCACCATTCATGCAAGAACATTTAAGGAAGGCAAAGTCATTATGTATAGTACCCGCTTCAGTAGAAAGATCAAAAGTCCTGCTATTATTGCTTTTCTTTTGGGCTAAGAAAATCTCATCTAAAAGACTCTAGTTTACAACTACAGACTACATTAGGAGCATGACACCTGAGCCATTAGCATGTCTGATCAGAAAGGTAGATCAGACTCAGATCTCGGGGTACAGTTCAAAACATTCTCATGGAAATAGAAAAGTTAGGGAGAATCCAAAGCTTAGGCAGTGAAGGTATCTACTTGGGGAACTAATGTGGTGACTATATGGGGGTACCCAAGGATGACACATAGGTGGAAACAGGTGAGAAGGGCACCTTATTCATTCATCCAAGGAATACTCAATGAGCACATGCCTGTGCCAGGCAGGTACTGAGGATGGGGGGGAGGGGGGAAACACCTGCACTTACTGTCTTCAAATTGCCCATGGGTCAGGGGTAGAGTAGGAAGTAGAGGAGGAGAAGAAAGCAGGCAGACATTTTAAAAAATATAATCACACTGGTCAACACAAGATGTTAAGGAGCACTGAGAGGAGTGGCCTGGGCTGCTTGGAAGGCTTTCCAAAGACGATGATGTCCTGGCTGAGACCTAAAACTTGTGTGACAATTATCCAAGTGAAAATGGAGGGTTTGGTTGGTGGACATAGACAGAAATAGCTTTCCAGGCCAGAGGCATAGCATGCACAAAAGTCTAGAAATGACAGTAAGCATGTTGAATTCCCTGGGACTCAGAGAATGATTGGAATACACAAAGTGAGACAGTGAGATAAGAGTGATCACCCAGACACAGGCACTGACAGTGAGCATGGTAGTTTGTTTCTTCAAAAGCTTTCTTTCACTGCAAGGTGAAAAATGAGCTTCCGGTGTGACCTGGGAACGGAAATGAGTATAGGGAGGGGATATAAGATAATCTTTTACCTTCTTCACACCTTTGCCTAAGGCAGGACTTACCTCACCAATTGTGTTAAGTTTTGCAAAGAGATTTTTCAGATCTTACAGAGTGCACACTATTCTGAAAATAAACTTTCCCCATACCTGGGATTTTCCCAAAGAATCATCTCTTCTGGAGCATTGAGAGAGTCTTAGGGCAAAAAAATTACTTCTTAAAAGTTTTTGAAAGTGATTTTACTCATTCTAAATATTCTCATGACATTTAATAAATTAACACAAATAATATCTGCACGGGGTATCTGAGAAGGCAGATTGCTAGCCTGCATCTAGAAAACAAGATGGAGAAAAGGGAAGGCAATCTCTCTTCCTTGAAGAATTTTTACTTTTGTTATATAAACAAAGCACATAACTAAGATGGCAGGAGAATTAATCAGCATGGAGCAAGACACTGCTGAAATTATATACATACTGCATGATCTCAACCATGCAAAAATAAATATGTACTGATGAATAATAAAAGGAAATAATATTAGCTCATATTCAGTATGGGATTATAGGTCATTTCTACTTTCTTGGTTAGGCTATTTGATATTATCTTTAGAAAAATCCTATTGACTCAACAAGGAAAATAATAAAAGTGAATGTTATAGGAGATCAACAAAGGGTTGATCATAGTGGGAGGGATAAATTAGGTATGACATTTAATTAAATTTCACTTCAATAAGTAATGGGAGAGAAAGAAGGACCAAGAATCAGGACTTCCTTATTCCCAGGCTCAACTTCTAAGCCATCTGTTCTGCAGCTTTTAAATTAACTTGAGTTGTGGTGGTTCATCCCTCTTCACAAAGGAGTGTGGCTTTGTCCATTGAGACATGACGAATGAAAGTATTCTGCAAAGTTACAGGTGAATACCGGACAATTTCCGTATGCTAATGATAGTGAAAAGTGCTTAACTCCAGAACTGATCTGCTGTGAGCTTGGTTAAATGATGTTTTATTTTCCAAGGAAAGATTATGGAGATGTTGGTGGCTCAATATCACTTTCCTCATATTGAACTTGAGTCCTTTACTGGCCTTATGAGTGTCTTCTCATTTTGACCTTTGTACCTTTCCACCTTGTGCATTGTTTTCCCTTTAATTTGCTAACAAAGCCCAAATTATTTGAGCAATCAAATAATTTTTTGTAAGTATTTTCTATGCATAAAGCAGCCCATTAAATGAAAGCTGGCTTATGGGTTTTTGTATTTAGTTTTAAATTTTTTATCCAGATAGGCATAATTGCAGAGGTCTAGACTATGAAGGTGAGTAAAACTTCCAAGAAATTTACCATTAATTCATGTAGCTTGGAAGTAGTTTTCTCCATTTATAAACATCACTTTCCTAATTTCTATTTTGCTTTGCTTTCTAAGGTTGCACCAAGTTTTTGTATTTTACTATTATTAACTATGTGTACCAATTTTTACCACTCTAACAAGACTTCTAAGTTTATTGCACATAAGAAATGAAAGTGGAACCTTTTCCAAAGTAAAGGAAACCAATATGGGGCCCATATCTCAAGAACATGTAAAGCAATGGACATAATATGAAAGAATGTGGAATCAATAATATATCAGTTATTTGCAGTTATGGATAAAGTTAGTTGTGTCTTAATCTTTTGATAAAACAAAGGTGACTCTTGAATTTCTACTGAAGATACTGAGTTCTTAATGTTTCATTCTCTTATGTGAACGTCCTCCCTCCCTCTTCCTAGTTCTGTCTCCTCTAGTCCTCTCCCTCCCTCTTTCCTATTCCTTTCCCCCTTTCCTTTTTTTTTTTTTTTTCCCTTTCACTATATTTCCCTTACTTGAAAGATAACTACCTCAAAGCCACGGTGGGGGAATAAGTATTGAACTATGGCAGTAAAATACTAGATAAAGAATACAATACTTGCTTAAGCCTCTTTATCTTCACTCAATTACTTTTTCTTTTTAATCCCCAAAAGGGCAGACATTCTTTGAAAATATCGTGTGTGATATACATTCTAATGAGATCTGTACAAGTGTTCGTTACTATGGCCAAGTTATTCAGCTTCAGAGATATTAAAATAACTGAGAGTCTTTTAATAAAGGTAAGAAAGTAAGTATTCTTCTATCGTGCATTCCATGTGGGGGCTAAATATTACTTTTCTTAGAATAGGAGATAAGGGCATAACAGCTCACCTTTGCAAGTATGTTTAAATTTTCTGGGCTGATGTGATGTCAAGCACATGGAGCTAGTCTTTGTATTCAATGCTATACTCTTTGAATATCTAGCAAAGGGGTACCTAGATGCCTTTGGAAACTAAAATTAAAAAAAAAATGTAAAATAGATAAATGAAAAATTAACTCAAAAGCAAAGTACATGTTTTGCTTGATAATTTAACTTATTGCAAATAATTAACTAAAAATGATTAAAGATTCAGAATAAAAAAATTTTGTATTTCTTGAGAGGAAAAAGAAATGCTTTTCTGGTTGTCTTATTTAAGCGTAATAAGGTTAGCTTGCCCTCCACTTACAACACTTGATATGTAAGGGAATTGGCTTACCAACACAAGTATGTTATGAGCAAGGAAACAAGCTTTAAAAGGCTTGTGTTATTTTAGGATTTAAATAAGACCAAACCATGGAACACTTGTCCTCACGTGTTTTTAGTTTTATACTTTGTGAGGTTTTCCAATCAATAATTTTACAAATTAAAATCTTTTGCTTGGTCATACATCCCCACTTCTGTTTGGAAAATATGGTAATCTTAACAAGTCCAGGGGTAGTAAGTTACAATGAGCAAAATCATATATGACTGGATGACCCCAAAAGGTTTTGACATTGATTTAATTAGATTTTATATAATCAGGAAAAAAATAAGGTACATAGTCTCATTATAAAGAAAGTAATTATCACTGTGAATTCAGTATTATATTAGGCCAATTTTAAGCAAGACAACCCACATTCCAGCCCTGGGGAGTTGAACTACCTTCAGTACGTAAACATGGTGCTTCCAAAACACTCACCTATCCCTCATGGCTGTGTTCGTTCCTTTAATACCAGCCCTATCTCATGGGTTTTAGAGACAGGACCTCTAATCAAATGTGCCCTTCTCTTTTACATTGGTTTCTGAATTTTCAAAAATGGTGCAGTGCCTAGTTTCAGTAGCCCATTTTCTGATAATTTCACAACCAATGTTTTTTATTCAACAAATCACCACCTTTCTTTCTAAAGGTCCAAACTTTAGCATAGAGAATTCTCCCAAACCTGCTTTTGGAAAATGTTAAAAAGCAGATTGAGATTTCTTCTCCTCCAGTAGTTGGAAAAAAGACTGACAGTGGACCCCAGAGGTCGCATGACCTGGTTACACCAACAGTGATGGCAAAACCCATTTGGCGTTGTGGGCAATATGGCTGGCAATAGTGGCTGGGCTTCAGAGAACTGGGGTTTGAATGTTTATTTGACCCCTTATTACCACTAAGGCTTTTGGAAAGTCACTTACATTATTTGAGCCACTGTTTCCTCTGCTATGGGACTGTAAAGCTCATAAGTTTTATTATGGGAATTAAGTTTGCTGATATTTGAAGAGGGATGACATTCTGTGTGCTATTTTGTAGGGTTCTATCAACCATTATTATTTAACCAAAAGATGATGGTCAAATGATTCATTGATCTCAAATAAAATAAATAAAGACACATTATGGCTCTTGACAGCAAAAACATCCCATCAATTCTCAGCTTACACTGCAAAATATAGAATGTTTCCTGGAATTCCTAAGTAGGGTATATTTAGCTAAAAGGGGGAAGAAAAGGTCCTGCTTATGGTCCAGCTCTGGAGGTCCAATCTCTGACCTCAAACTTATTCCCAGGTCAGCACAGCTTAGAAAGATAGATTTCATTTGTTTTTTTTTGTTTGTTTGTTTTTCAAGACAAACCTAAGTGAGTTAATTGAAATTTCCCTCTAATACATTCCAAATGACCACCCATACCTGGGCTTTCTCTAAGCTGGGAAACAAGTCATCATCAGGGAAAACTTAGTGGGACACCTGAGCTCACAAAGCTCATCCTCTTTATTGTAGACATCCTACAATCTGAGATCTGGTGGAGGCAGGAAGGAATCTCTCCCATAATCACTTAACTTTAAATTTCATATATAAAATGACAGCATGCAAAAGCCCGATGAGGTGACTCTGCACTCACGTGGTTTCACATTGTGTTTGCTGTCCCATTATTTGAACTCCCAGATTGTTCAGAACGCAATTTCATCAACATAATTTGTAACATCGTTTGATTTCACTATCCTGTATTTGTTTCAGTACAGTATTTCAAGCTTGCCTAGATGTTGAACATTTTTTTCTGATACATGTCACAGGCATCCCTGTTGTTTACCCAAGAGTGCCAAGAACACTGCATCTAGCGGTGTATTTAAATCAGTGTATTTAATCATTGTCACTAATAGCAGATATCTTAATTCAAGTGAATTATGTTATACGCGGTGATCAATGCAAATACAAACAAGGGTGAACACAGATGTTGCTCCCACTTAACACATTTGACAGGAAAACTACTTTTTGAGAATACCTGCTGCAAAGAAGGCTATTTTAGCATCACAAAAGGGCTCCATCGTTCTTAAAAACATTGTGGCAATGTTTACAATTAATTCTTTATAATTTTTCAAGTAGTTAGAGGGTTCAAGGTGACTGTATCAAGCCATCTGAGTAAAGTGAGAGGCTCTCTACTTTAGAGAGATTCTGAAAACTGTCTAGCGTCCTTCATTTATACAGAAAGCTCTTCGGGGAAGCATAATTAACTCCATAAGTGGGTGTCTACTTTGACTGAAAGATCAGGGCTATTTGAAGCCACTGCAATTAGTTACATAAGCAAGTATTTAGGGGAAAGTTTTTCCAAATGCATGCTGCTATGTCAATGCATTATTTAAAACATCAATAATAACACACACACCAAAAGCAGCACTTCATCAGAACTGGAGCTGGCAGCTGTCTGGATCTTACTGGAGCTTTTTGCAAAGAAATGCTGGTTTAAGCTCTACAGGAATGGGATGGCACTCAGGATTGGGCTATCCAATTTGGAAAAATCAAGAGCTCCTCCCAGTTGGAAAGGGCAGTGAGTCCTACCGCTCACTTGAGGAACAGTTTGAGCAACATAACCTGACAGTTCTTGCTCATCCAGAATGAGCAGGAAGCAGGAAGTTCATTCTGAGGACTCTGGAACCATCACTGCAGAGGGTGAAAACTTTCTGCTGAGATGCATGTGTCAGATGTGGCCTCTGGCAGCAGAATCTTTCCTCCAGCTTCTTGCTCTGAGTGGCTGAGTGGGAACGACTCTCCTGGTTCTTGGACGGCAGGTCTCTTCCTTCTGGATCTCATTCTTGAGGGGGATTATTGTCTGAGCCCCTGGCCTGGAAATCTTTACTCCAGGCTGTCTATGATGTGTCTCTGCTCTATTTGGTCCTGCTTCCCTCATGGGAACGTTCCAGTCTGTTGAATCCCCTCTCCTCAAAATGTATGCTCTGCCAACTTTATCTACTTCCTTCTTGTTGACATGATTTTTCTGAGGACAATTTAGAGTGTCAGTTCCTGTCTGGGAAACTTAAGGTCTCTCCAAATTGTTTCCTCAGGGCTTTAATCTCTCCATTGTCTGCACTCCTTCCTCTTCCCCTTGCCACTTTGCTCTGTCCCCTTCAAACCCACACTCCATCCATTCCTCATCTGATTCCTGCCAGATATTTTCCTTCCCACTTCAGCTTTTGGCTCCCCACAGTCACACAACCTTTAGGCCCCCTACCCTCCTTTGGAGGCTCTCAAGAGACTCAGAAAGATATAAAAGTCTGATGGGAAAGAGACTGGATATTTTTATCCACTAAGATGGGCTTTGGAGGCATCCAGACACCTGCTAGATATATCTTCAGTCTTAAAGGTAGCCCCTGGCCTCCATAAGATTACTTATTGGGGCAAAGGAAATACTAAAAATCTTCCCCCTGTATATTGGTAATAAGCTTTAGGCCTCTCTGAGTACATAACTGCAACTTGTCTTATATTCATCAGAAATACAACTCAGATAAAAATGTAAAGGGGAGAAGGGACAAGCACTAACTATTTCATATAAACCAGTGAGTTTTGTATTACTGTGTTTTACTGACTCATAGCTAAAATTTTGAATAAAAGCTATAAGATCTTTGTTCACATGTTTACATATATTTTTGTATGTTTATATATGTATATGTAGATATTCTTTGTTTATATAATATTTTTCTACATCATGAGGGTATTTCAAATTAAATTTATAAAATGCTTTAAAAATCTTATTAAAACTGCATCCATTAACCATCTTCCTTTATCTCCACCTTGCCATTACACTTACCAGCCTCTGGTACTCATCATTCTACTCTCTGCCTTCATAAGATCAAATTGTTTTAATATTTAGCTCCCATATACAAGCAAGAACATGCAAGATTTGTCTTTGGCTTAGAGATAAATAAATTTTCATATAAATGAAATGCTCCTGAAACTCAAGAAATATAGAAACTAACACAAATGATTTTCAACTCCATGTCACTTGGTAAATTTTTGATAAATGAGATTAGTTTAATATTGTTGGTTTCATAAATACCTGTCTTTCAAATTGTCAGCATTAAGTATAATTTGAACAGTCACATATCCATATTTTTTGTAGTTGAGTTTACTAGTCATGTAAGGTTAAAAATAGCAGGAAAATAACTTACGATGATGATTAGCTTCATCTAATGTTGTAATATGTCTGCCTGAACACAGTTTCCAAAATTGATTTTGATAACTTGCAACTTTTGAGCTTTGCTAAATTAAGTAATAGATATTCATTAAAAATCTAGATTATTTCTTAATAATATCAACTACCAAAATATTCATTACTATATTACTGACTATAATTTAAGGTCTATATGCTTTTGGATATCATTTTCATATAGTACAGTAAAACTAAAATATATTTGGGTCTGTTAATAAAAATGAGGAGTTATACTATGAAAAAGTAGGTACTTATAATAAAGTGTGATGATATACTCATAACAATTGCTAATTTGCTATATAATCTTGATAGGTGAAAGTCAATTCACCATTGTCCACTTCTTAATATTCACTCAATATTTGGAATTTAAGCTACTAGAAATAAAAAGAGTGAAGGAAAATAACTGTATGTGAAAAGTAGGCAAGGAAAGTAGGGCAGATTTCTTGGATGAGGAAATATAGAGTATAAAACATTTGATTTTGTAAGATTAAAAGAAAATGTTTTCTTATAATAATATGACTAGGTGTCCTAGAATAAGGTAGAGGAAAAACATGGGACAAAACTTAAATGTATATAAGAAAGTTCTGGAAGGTTTTTGGATGAGGCATCTTGAAAAGGGAGCTTTATATATGGTCAAGCTAGCTTAGATTTAAATGCATACATTCAAAAAAGAGACTTGGAATACTATTCAGCCATTAAAAAAGATGGGGACTTACACCTTTTGTATTAACCTGGGTGGATTTGGAGCACATTCTTCTTAATAAAGTATCACAAGAATGGAGAAGCAAGACTCCAATGTACTCAGTTCTAATATGAAGCTGGTAGATGATCTATTACACACACACACATAAGAGAAAAACTCAGATCAATTCAAGGTGAGGGGCAGGGAAGGAAAAAGTGGAGAGAGGGGAGGAACATGGGGGATGGGGGTGCTCCACTCAAAGGGCACAACTTTATGGTGTATGGCACAACTCTCGGGAGTGGGACACAATTCTAAGAGGGACTTTATCTAACAAATGCAAACGGTGTAATCTAATTCTTTGTGCCCTAGATAAACCTGAAACAATACCAAAAAAAAAAAAAAAAAAAAAAAGAGAGAGAAAGAAAGAAAGAAAAAGACAATATCAAAAGTACATTGGTGCAAAGCTAGAATTTGTTCTTCTCTCTGTTAAACCAACACAGTTTTCTTTGATTTTTTTTTTTTTTTTTGGTCTGTTCTTAATAATAATCTGTAAAAACGTTTTCTTTATATTGCAAGAAATCATCCTAGAAAAGAAAGATTCTGTGTCCTACAAAAATAATTTCCTGGGCTTTATGCAAGTCTCTATCATGCTCTTGATTTTAAAGAACCTAAATATTGTTTCATAGTAATCCATGAGTCTATTTTATCACATGTTCAAATCTTTTATACTTTTTGACAACTTGCAAAAATCAAATTCAAAATGAAGTCTTTTTGATCTAGAGCTAAGTTTGAGATTTCTCAGATGGTTCCTGGAAAATATCAAAAGATTTGTTCTTTCACCTTTTGAAATGAGAGATGTTAAAAATAATTCTGTTTATGTGATGTGCTAAATTGCATCGGAAACATTCTCAAATAAGAAATGATGCTACACTTTCTTTACATTATATTTGTATGAGTTTCCCTTACTAACATGTGTTCCAGAAATTGTGTGAAATTCCTAGAAATTTGTTACGTCCTCATACAATGCTAACAGACATAATTTGAGATATTGTTTTAAACATCACATGCTACAGAAAAAAAATAAAATTTCTTTATGAAACGAACTCTTATCAGATTTTAAACTCAATCATTTTAAGTCTTGAGTCATCCACAGATAATCCAGAGTTCAATTCATCTCTGGGAGCATGTGTAATCAACTCTAGGCCAAATGCTTCATCATTAAAGAGATTTATGAAAAATACTCTGATACGTATGGTACTCTGAAATAATTCATATCTCTGATAACTTTGAGACTATGCCATTGAAGTAAGAATTTCCACCACTCCCAGGCAAACAGAGTTCATAAAATTGCTAGCCCAAGATCAAGCAGAACAAAAATTTATTACATGAAAATGAATGAACTGATGAGAATGAGTATAATTTTTAGCTTTTCTGCTAGAAACTTTACTGACTTTTTAAAGTTTTATTTCCAAGATTTAAATAAATTTTCCTTTTCTCCTAAGCTATATATGTAAAATATATTTGGCAGTTTGTATTTTTCAGAACAAGATGAAACAATTAGTTTTCTCTCTACCTGATCCTTCCATCACTCTTATGAAATGTTCTTGTTTTCATGGCAATATAATTATTTGCATAAGTTCAGTAAGAATTTGTTCTCCTTGTAATAGAGCATATTCAAAAACCTCAACTGTATTGCCAAGACTTTGACTGGAATATCGTATTTGGCAATGGTTTTCAAAATCAGATCTGACCAGACAGCTTTAGGAAACCAAGGTTGACCTTACCGAGCTAATGCTTACAAAGACCCCTGGAAAAACCAAGGACTTTGCTTACAGGGTTCCAGGTATTACAAGTGAATAAAGAAAGTCACTTTCTTGCAGGTCCAGGAATGTCAGAATATCTTAGAGACCTCAAGAAGTTTCTAAATCTATAGGAACTAAAGGAAAAGTCTGGCGGCAAGTCCCTTGTTTGGATTCCTAGACTTTTAAAACTCTAGTCTGAGTTTTCTTATGAATAATACCAGCAAAGCGAACTTGGAGAGGGAGAGAGAGACCTATGCCGTCAATGACCACATGTGCTGGATGTATATAAATAATCAGACCAAGTTTAATCAGACAAATTTATTTTGTGAACAAATGAGTCTTACTGCAATTATATTTGACAGAAATGGGGTAACTACCCAGAGAAAAGGTGTGTTTCAATGCAAAATCACAGCACACCTATGGGTAAGGCATTCTAATCCTATTCATTGACTTGAAGGTTTTGTTATTAACTTGTAAACTGGACTGGATCTCAAATTCCAGTTTCCTCCAGTTATCTGGCTACAATTTTTGCAACTAAAATTCCAATATTTCTCCTCTCCTCCTTACTTAACCTCCATAAAAATAAAAGCACACATGGAAGGAAAAGTCAGCGGAAACCAAGCAAGTGGAAGGGGGGACAATTTAAGTCTAAAGGGCCCGATGTGCGCTGTCTGAGTGATGGCTACACTGACTCAAGCTGTTCAAAAACAATTCATGGAACCAGAACATTTACACTGCTGCGATAGTCTGAAGTAAAAAACAAATAACAACAAATAAAAATGAACACAGCTCTTTTCCTAACCCCCCGCAAACAGAAGTTAAGTGACTTGATAGAAACTTCAAGGAAATCACCATAAACAATTGCATACAAGGTAAACAAGTTTCCTGTTTACTGCTGCGTGTGTCACTCAGGTCAGCAGGATCTTCAGTGACACGACTAAGCACGTTCAAACCTCAAATCAGAAAATTTCTGATCGTCACTACCATCCCAACTCCACTATCCAAGAAAGATATTTTGAGTCTAACATCCAGAAATAATCTTGATGGACTACCCTCTGGACTTAGAAACTGAGTTTCTTTTAACTATTTATATTTATTTTTTTGTTATTTTCAAAAAAATTCTCCTCATTAAATGGTGAACTGCTTTCCCTGCCAGCAAATAGTCTCTCCTCGCGCGTCTGATAATTGAGCTCATCTTTAATGAATAAAAGACAACGGAATGACAGAATGAATTTACACTGTAATTAAAAGGAAAAAAGAACATGTCTTCCTCCTGGAACAAAAGGGAAAACAATAAAGATTCTTCGCTTGAGCAAACTTTAATGCCTCCTAGGCCACTATGTGCAATTTTTTGTGAAATCCAGTTAGAGTAAGATTTCCCTGTTCGTAGCCCCCCAAATATCTAATCTGGTTCATCATCATCCTCCATCCCCAGGTGATGTCCCAACACCCTGGCTGCCTTTAGCAAAAATCTTGTCAAATCCATTTAGCCAGAAGCCACCTTATCCTTGATGTTTCCTCTTAGTAATTCTTCGTCCACCGACTCTCACCTTGCTCCTAAGATATAAATTCTCACTTGCTGATGCTGGGCTCAGAGCTGAGCCCACTCTTTTCCCCCCCACTGTACCTGTTAAGATCGTCTCACTCAGACAGGGTCTTACCATCTGTCACAAGTGTCATGAATACTTTTAAAAAACTTCAGAAGTGTCAGCTTATAGTCTGTGACTAAGGCCATACCTCCAGGGAGACTGAATAATGTGAGTAGACCAGACACTGAGGCTAGAATCCACAGGAGTAAGAAGAATAAATGGAGGAAATTTCAGAAAGGCACGATGGTGCTGCAGAGCAGCAACACTGCATGTATAATCTATTTGGATGAAACAGTTCACCAATAAATATAATAAACTATGATGGGAAATACATTAAACAAACAAATAATGAGGAATTATTATATAATGCATGTCAACACGTTTGCTGACACTAAGTATCTCAGTATAATTCTTTTTGGTAAGACATGGGCTTATAATGCACTCTAATTTTTCCAATTCATTGACATGAAAATGATTCAGATCCTAACAATAGCTTTTCCTTGGAATATGTTTTCAGCATCTTACTAGAGAATTCCCACCAGTCAAGTTGAAGCTGCATCCTGTTCAACCTTTGTGATGAAGGATTTGCCTTTTAATGAGAAATTTGCATTTCATTATAATGGTGTGCCCTCTGTCCTTGACTGGGTTATTCTCCACATAAGCAGGGACTTCTTTGGACAATGTGCTCAGCATAAAGCAATGACAGATTCCAGAAAATTTATCTCAGATATTTAAAAAACATAGTTAAAAGAAAGCGAGTGTAAGAAAAACACTCTTGTCTGTTGGGTGCAATAGAAAGAAAATCCATAGAGGTGACCTCACAAATTACCTTCTTCACAGCCAGGCATCTGTAAAAATGGAACTAGTCATGAAAAGAGCAGTGTTAGATTAGGTCACTGACTATGCTAAAAACAGTTCATGAAGAGTGACTTGATTATTTAGGACCAAGTGAGTCAGCAAAGTATTTTAGCTGGGAAACAGCTTGTGTATGTGTGTGTGTGTGTGTGTGTGTGTGTGTGGTGTGGTGGCAGGGGACGTTTCCAAAATACTAATATAATTTGACATAACAGCACCTCGGGTAGTCAGAAATAAAATTAAGTAATAAAGAATTAACAAAAATGAGCTCGTATTTATAAAGCAATGACTTATTGCTTTAAGGACAATTTTGAAAAATTAATACATTTACTGATACTAAGAACATGGATAAGTTGAATAAATATGACCCTTAAAGCCATGGTATTCCTGAGGAATCTTCAGAATTGTGTGAGATAAGTTTGTTTATAAGAAAATTTCTCATCTGTAATAAATGATAAGTTAAAATTGACATAAAAAAATTGTAAGAACCTGAAACTGGAAGAAATCTCTTTCCTCCTAAGTCTTAGGGTATTTTCTGAATCTCTCTTATGATGCTTATAATTATAATGTGGCATTTTCATTTTTGTTATTACTTCCCTTCTTTAGTAGAAACTCCCTGAAGGCAGAATAAGTGTGTTTGATTTTGTTTTGTAATTGCCTAACATAGAATATCTTCTCAAAAATCACTTATTGAACAAGGAGTGGTATGTATTTAATCAGCTAGAAATTTTTTCTTCCAGAATTATGTGTCTTTTCTGAAAGGAAAAGGACAGAATTACAATGGCATAAAGAAACCAATTGGTCTAATTTGCATATGAAATTCCCAAGTTTGAAATCGACTTGCAGCTGCTTTATTAAGCTATCTTTCAAAGGTTACTGAGCTAAACTTCCTCCCAATACATCAGGAATTCCCTTAGCCTGAACTGGGTGGATCCAGAATGTTGTAATTAATGAATCTTTCATGTACATTTTTGTGAAGACTGCAGGAAGCTGAGAGTAAGAAGCACTCTTGATATTCAAAAAAATAAATGTGGTGTTTTGTTCTTTCCCATACTTTCTGGTAATTTTGGGGGCTTGATGTGCTCTTTTGCCCCCGACTGTTAGGAACAACCATATGAGCATCTGTGTGCATCTGAGTCCAGCAGCAGATGTCTCCAGGAGCACTGTCTTGGCTGCACCTCTCTATGAAGAAATACAGGACTTTACTTTTGTTCATCTGTGGATTTAGAGAGGAGTTTATGCTGCTCACATTGCAAACTTCAGGCCAGGTCACATGCCTGGCCTTTTTCACAGTAAATCTAAGCATGAAGAAATATTATGCTCACTGAAAGGTCTTCATCCAGATGCATGGAGACATCTAATACCAGACTATAATGGTACAGAAGGGTGAAGCATGAAAGTTACAGGCCGATGGAGAGGATTTGGGTAGTTAATACATTTTTCCCCCTTTATTTCAAAATGGTAGCTGGACCAGTGCTGAGCATTTATGTGATTTCTGCCTTTCCTCAGATCTTTTCATAGCTTTGCATTTGTCTTCTTATTTGGGCCTGAAATTTTTACTAATAGGTGCTATAATCATGCTAGGCAGCAATGAGGGTGGGGGTAACATTTCCTGAAATATTCTAAAGAATGTTAATTCTGGAGAGAATGATTAATGTGGGTGCCATCCCCTTTTCAGTAGCAGAGCAGTCCAGAGCAACAATCTTTTACCTTGGAAAGCCCAGAGCAAGGCATTGAAGTAACCATCCATTAAATAAACAGGTTTGGAAAAGTCAAACATGTACATCCCTTGAAGTATTATGGCCCTACTGGGCACTGTATTTCCTAGAAAACCCCTGGCCACTGGATATTGGGAAAGAGATATTGTACAGTAGCTTGAGTATACTGTAACACCTTTGATTAACATTAGTTGTGTGATTTCTTTTGTGTGACAAATATAATTACCATTTTTATTTATATAGGTGCACAAGTCCAGAAATGTCACATTAGACCTCAGTGATGGCACATTTGGATAAGGAGACAAGTCTAAAGACAGTGACCCCTGGGTGAGCCTGTGTAGTGGCCAGGTAGAACCTGACAGAGGGGATGATTGGAGGGATTAGAATTATGAGGATTCAAGGGGGTTCGGAGGAAAGCCTGGCCTATTGAATAATGAAGTCTGGAGGGCCCATAGAAACTCCACTGGAACACTGTGATACGAACTCAGCAGTTCTTACCAAAAAAGGGAAAAGAATGTGAGTATGAGGTAATCTAGGCAATTAATGACCAATAGAGAAGGGCAACAGTCAATGGCCAATAGAAAAGAACAAAGCTGCCTGAAGGCTTAGAGAGACCGATGGAAGAGTCACAAACAATTTCAAATGGGGAGAAAGGATATTCACACCTCTGCACACCTCCGCTTGGTCTTTGCATGCCCCCTCATGAGAGAGACCCACTTCAACTCTCCTTGGAAGTGCTCTAAGAGTTCTGTGTTGTACTAAATACAGCTAGGACAAGGTACTTCTGCTTTGTATTGTTGCTGCCCGAGCTGCTCCAGTTTCACTTTTGGTTTCTACTCATTTTCCTAATGGTTCACACTGTGTCTCAGTGGAACTTTCTTGTTCTACATAGTAATTAAACCAGGTCATCTGGGTTTGGGGATCTGGGACCCCACCCCTCAACAAATTCCAGGATGGATATGAAGATTAGCAGTTGCTTGTTACTACGCTTTCCTAATTTCCTAGAAAAAAATGAGGGTTACCCAGGGACCTTTTGGTTATAGGTCTTACAGGTAAAAGCTGAAGGTGGAAAAGCATTAAAATAAGTTTATATTTTAGGATCTTAAAGATACTATTGTTCATATTGGAATGAGCGCAATGATTGAAAACAAAATTGAAAAGTGTCCTAGGGAGGGTGTTGAGGAGGTAGAAAGGATGTTCTCAGAATAATTGTTCCCTGTTCCATAGCTGTTTCTTTTACTCCCAAGTCTTGGCTGAGTCTTGGCATACTGTAAACTTTTCCGGATCTGTCAGCAGCCCCATCACTCAAGGCCTAATTGCTACAGGCATCTTCTCTTACCAGAATAAACCCCTTCTGCAGTAAATGAAATTGTGCTTTTCTTTAATCCTTGATTTTCTCACTCTCTAAAAAAAAAAAATGACTAAATGTCTTGAAGTGACTAATAATTAAATGCTGGTTAGAGATATCTGAGTGTGAACTATCTTATCAAGGGCAGAGAAGTACCTTCCACTACAGAATCATTTGCTGGTGCCCACATTCCAAATTCACTCCAAAGGAGTGAAGGGAAGAGGACATATTTCTCACAAGAGTAGAACCACTTCATCATAATACTTTATTATTCTTATATACCAAGATGTATGTCAAATGCAAAATGTAAATACTTTTCCTTTATTTTTTTTTCCTTAAATCATTTTCTCCTTTGTTATCAGCATGATAGATGAATAACAGTGTCATCATTGTGCAGAGAAATATATTGAGATATTATGTTTTTTCCTAATACATATAAATAATTTTGTTTTTATAATAACAAAATATGAGAATGAGTTGAGTCAATCTGAATCAGGAGAAGAGATTTTCCAGAAGATTCTGATATTTCACTTTCTTAAGAGTGGCTTTCACAGGGCTTGTCTTGGACCAACAGCTTCAGCATCACTGACAGAACCACAAATTCTCTGCGCTCTGATTCTCTGAATCAGAAACTCAGGGGTGGGGTCTGGCAATATCTGTTTTAATAAGCTCTCAGATGACTCTGTTGTGACAAAGATTCTTTCCTTGACAAAACCCTACTCAGGTTCTTCTGAGGGTTGTTTTTTTTTTTTTCAATCCAGCCTCAATTTTTGTACTTTTGTGTTTATGTCTGCATTGTCTAATTTAGCTGTCTTAGACTGTCTTGGTACCACAGCGCTTGTGTTCAAGTACCCCTTACTTGACTTAACAATGGCCCCAAAGCATATGAGCAATGATGCTGGAAACTCTAATATGTAAAAGACAAACCATCAAGTGCTTCCTTTAAGGCAGTGGTTCTCAACCACAGGAACTGTATTAAAAAGTCATGGCATTAGGTAAGTTGAGAACCACTGCTTTAAGGGAACAAGTGAAGTCCTCAATAGAAAAAGAAAACAAAATTGTATGTTCAGTTTGCTAAGATGTGTCATAAAAATGAGTCTTCCATTCATATGTATCATAAAAATGAGTCTTCCGTTCATACAAGTGTGAAGGAAAAAGAAACTCAGACTTGTTTTGCTGTTGCACCACAAACTACAAGAGTTTTGCTACAGTGTACGGTAAGTTAGCATGGAAAAGGCACTGAATTTGTGGGAGGAAGACATGGACAGAAAGCATGTTCTGATTGAAGGCAACCTGTTGGGACAGAAAGCACTGAGTCCATGGAAGACTTCAGCAAAGGCTATGTGGGAGCAAGTGACGCCAAGCCATGTACTGCAAGGAAGGGCCAGTTACACGGATTTAGAAACAGGTCAGTGGGACCCAAACACTATAGAACAATGCATGCCTCATTCACCTCACTCTACCTCATCATGTAGGCACTGTGTTATCTCACATCATCACAAGAATAAGGGTGAGTACAGGAAACAGAGAGATAAAAACATGTCCACATAACTTTTACTATAGTATATTGCTATAATTGTTCTGTTTTATGAGTTATTGTTAATCTTACTGTGTTTAATCTATAAATTAAACTTTATCATAGATATGTACATATCTCTTACTGTGTCTAAATTATAATTTAAGCATTATCATAGGCATGTCTATATGTATTGGTAAATACCAGCGTTTTTAGAGTTCAGTACAATCTGTGGTTTCAGGTGTCCACTAGGGGTCTTAGAATACATCCCTGAGGATGGGGTAACTACCATCCTTAAAGATGACAAGCTGTGCTGAAGAAATGTAGAGGTAAACTCTACAAGTCAAGGGTCTTTTTTTTTTTTTTTTTTTTTAATCATAAAGGAAGTATACATAGGTTTGTGTCTCATCTTCTTTTTTTAATTCCATTTTTATCTAGCTTGGTATTCGTCATACATACTTCAAAATACATACGTACATACATACATACGTACTTCAAAATTTAGGAGGGAGAACTTGAAAGGTTTAAAAGAAAAAGTTGGCAGAATCTGTGACATGTAATTCATAACAGAAAAAGAAAGATCAAAGGTTGAGGGTGTCTCAAAAATATTGCTCAGACTCCGCAAACAGAAGTAACTCCACCAAGGGAGGGAAAGAAGAAAGGAACCTATAGAAAATTAAGGGGCACAGAAAATTCTCTAACAAGTGTAACATCAAAAGGAGAGGTCCAAATAAGAAGGAGGCAAGTTAAAAGCCCATCACAGGCAGATGTGAATAGCAGCATAGCATTCAGAAGTCTAAAAGAAAATAAGTCACCAAATGTTAGTGGTAAGAAAATAATTATTCTTTTTTTCTTTTTTTATTGTTTGGAATTCATTGAGAATACAAAGACTTAGGTTACACTGATTGTATTTGTTAGATAAAGTCCCTCCTGTAACTACATCCCACTCTCAAGAGGTGTGTCATACACCGTGACCCCAGAGCCCCCCATCCCTCATTCCCCTACTTCCTATTACATCATCTGCTGCCTTCATATTAGAATTCTATACTTCAGATTCTTGCTTCTCCGTTCTTGTGATACTTTACTAAGAAGAATGTGTTCCAACTCAACCTTATTGTTAAGGTTGGATATTTTGTTTGTTTGTTTCTTTTTTCTTTGGATCAAGAAGGTCAGAGAAGGAATAAGTCTACTGCTTTGGGCTGGCAATGTGATTGCTGGCTGCTGACCAAAATGGAAAAGATGGATAACACTATTACTCAGCTTCATTCTGTTCTTTCCATAAGAATGAAGGGGTGGAAAGATTGTAGTGAGAAAGGAATTCATGCTGAGGAAGGAATAGAAGATACTGAAAATTTTGCTGAATGATGTATTTAAATTATCTGTGTCCCCCGAGCGGGGTTAATCATCACCCACTGTTCTGAGAGAACAAGAGGAAGCTGTGAGCCGCCTACAGGATGATGCAGCCACAGAGAGCAGAGGGGTATCAAAAGCCTGGGCTTGGCAAATTGCCATTTGTTTGTTTTTTTCTTTTTTAAAGAAGAAAATTAATTTCTTACCTGGTTCTATAATGATTGATATTAATTAGAGGCCTGATATTTCAAGGAGTCATCAGTAAGAAATTAAGACAAAAGGTTGGGATAATGAAAAGATGGTTCAAGCAGTGTTTTCTATTTAATTTTGTTTTAGGGTTACAGACTGACATATCTAAGAATTATAGAGGATGCACTATAACTGGATTTCATCAAGGCACCATGTGAAAGGGTCTCTTATGAACAGTAACAGGACTCTCATTTATTCTGCAGATGGGAATGTAAAGTGGCAGAACCACTTGAGAAAATCTTTGGCATTATGAAATAAAGGTGAAGATGGAGAGCCGTCGTGGCTCCGGGATTACTTACCTAGCTAGGTAGCTGGAACACATTTCTGCATCCATGCACTAAGTAAGAGACATAGACAGCAATGCTCATGATAGTATTGGCTATCATGTCTCCAAAGAGCAAACAGCACAAACACCCATGAATATCAGACTAAATTGTGAAGTTAGTCCTCAATGAAATACTATAACAGCAAAGGAACAAATTAAACTATAGAAATCAACATAGATAAAGCACCCAAATATAATTTATGTGAGATTAGCAAGGAATGCACTATAAATTCCAATTAAATAATGTTCAAAAATAGGTGAAACAGAATCACATTTTTTAGGAATGTATGCTTCAGTGGTAAAATTATAAATGAAAACAGTGAAGAGAGATTATCACAACAGTCATTCTTTCTTGGTTATTACCACTGGAGGGGAGGAAAGGGGATACATCTGGGTCTGGATGCCAGAGATGATTTATGTGTTAACTTTGGGGGTGTTTTCATGATAATTACCCTTTAAACTACACATATCTTCTTAATATGTTCTTCTGTACGTATGATATATTACACAGTTGAAATAAGAGGGGAAAGCTCTCATGATGTTATTTAGGAAAAGAGGAAGAAAAGATACTAGGTGAATTTAAAAGTGTAACAATATGCTGATTGAAATATCGGAGAGGCATATTGGAGAGCTCTGTTCTCAATCTTGCTCATTTCTTTGATGAGCACTTTTTATCAGGGTCTCAGATGAAAATGCATGGTAGTGGCACAAAAACAGAGACGTATACCTGGGGTTTAGAACAGACAACCACAACACGAAAGCATCCTCATATCACCATCTGGTCTTTGAGAAAACACATGAAAACAAACAGTGGGGGAAAATCCCTATTCAATAAATGCTCCTGGGAAAACTGGATAGCTACATGTTCGAGACTGAGACAGGATGTGCACCTCCCACTACTCACAAAAATTAATCAACGATGGATCACAGACTTACACCTAATGCCGAAACTATAAGAATTCTAGAAGAAAGTGTTGGAAAAATTCTTATAGATATCAGCTTAGGGAAAGAATTCATGAAGATGACCCCCAAAGCCATCACAGGAACAACAAAAATAAACAAATGGGACCTGATCCAATGAAGAAGTGTCTGCACAGCCAAGGACTCAATCAATAGAGTAAACTGACAGGCCACAGAGTGGGAGAAAACATTCACGTGCTGTACATCCAGTGAAGGGCTGATAACCAGAATCTGCAAAACCTCCAGCAAATCAGCAAGAAAAACATCAAAACAACCCCATCAAAAAGCAGGCAAAAGACAAGAACAGAAACTTTTTATATGAAGAGAGACTACTGGCTGAGAAACACAAAAAAGTGCCCAACATCTGTAATCATCAGGGAAATGAAAAACAAAACTACAGTGATATGTCTCCAGTGACAATGGCTCATATCAAAAAGTTCCAAAACAATAGATGCTGGCATGGACGTGGCGACAAAGGAACACTCATTTACTACGGATGAGACTGCAAAGCAGTACCACCTCTATGGCAAGTAGTACAGAGATACCTTGGAGAACTGAAAGTAGACTTACTATTTGGTCCTGCAATACCTACTAGGTATTTACCCAAAAGAAAAGAAGACATTTTTTAAAAAAGATACTTGCACTCGAATGTTTATAAGTAGTTATTGCAGCACAATTCACAATTACAAAGATATGGAAACAACCCAAGTTGGCCATCAATATATGAATAGATTAATAAAATGTGGGATACATACCCATACCACAGAGTACTACTCAGTCATAAAAAATGGTGAGTATCTTTTGTAACAATCTGGATGGAATTGCAGATCATTCTAAGTAAAGTATGGCAAGAATAGAAAAGCAAGCACCATGTGTACTCAATACCGAATTGTACTCAATGAAGTGTAACTAGTCGATCGACATTTAACATGAACATATGGATATAAAACTCAGTGGGAATCACGTAGGTGGGAAGGGGAGGAAGGGTGGGGTTAATTCACACCTAACTGGTGCAAAGCACATTTTATGGGTGAGGGGTACACTTATAAATGAGTTAAATGTACAAAAGCAAATTATGTAACCAAAAATGTGTGTACCCCTATAATATTCTGAAATAAAAAAATACAAACCTAGTCTCAAATGTTGAAAAACAAGTAATTGCATAAAGTTACAGAATAAATAACTAATAAACTACCTACATAGTTATTCAAAAAAAGAAAATGTGAGATATGTCAGATCTGAAGTCTACCTGAATGGGATGGGTATTGTCCTGGTCAGTGCTTCTCAAACTGTTCTGTACATATAATCTTGGAATCTTAATAATGCAGATTCTGAGTCAGTGAGTCTGAGATGGGTTCTGAGGTTCTCTGGTTCTAACATGCTCCAGGTAATGCCCACACTGCAGTTTAGTGGGTGTCACTTTGAGCAGCAAGAGAATAGGCAATTTTAAGGTCCTTCCCAACCCCAAATTTCATGATGCTATGATTCTAATTCTCAATTTACACTCATGAGTCAATGTCTCATTACTGAGGTCACCACACACAGGGTAATGGGGTGACCTATCAACCAAGAAGAGTATTTTGCCTGTTTTCCCATACTCTCTTTTATATCTTTATTTACGTTCTTCCATCTTTATTTACAATGACTCAATTTTCTTCAATTCTGCAATGCAATAATGGATCCCTGGTAAGTATCACCCTAACTTTTTCCCTATAGTAAGAACAACAGCAGAAAGTGCAGCCTCTATGATCTAGAGAATCTTCCCCCTCCCCTGCTATAAGTGAGGTTTTGCCTCAGAGGAGTCAAGAAGAAAGGAAAAGATATCGGTTGTGTCTTGTTTTCTACCCTTCATGGTGAGGAAGTTATAATGATCAGTTTAAACTTTGAGGGTTGATATGATGGTTCTGTATTATGAATGATTTCATTGCACAAGAATAGAATAGGGTAGAAGAGAATGGTAAAGTAAATCCTGTTTATTCAAAGTCTTCTCTGTGTTGAATATTTTGGTAGGTGCTATCTTATGCTCTAATTGCCCCAGTGACTTTGTGAAATGGATATTATTAGTATTTACATTTTACAATCGAGTGGCTTGTCCAAAGCAATGTCTCATGGGACATGACTGGTCCTCCTTTTCGCCCATCACACTGCCTCACTGTAGCACCTAAAAAGAGAATCTCACTTTGGTGAAGCATGGATGCTATAGTACCAAGGATTTTAGAGTGTTCAAAGATAAATTTGCAACTTTTATACATGCATGTAAAGATCCATGGTGGTAATTATGGCAGCTCCATTTTGAATATCATGTTTGCATGAGCCCAGTATCACCTGAGATGTGTTCATTACGATTTGTTTTGTTTACAATGAGATGAACTTTGTTTTAAAGACTGATTCCTAGGAAAATAAAAAAAGAAAAGACTGATTCCTGAGGCACTTAGCAGGGACAAGTATTTGTGAGTAAACTGACTCATAGCTCAGAAGAGAGAGGAAGTGGGCCTCCACCTAGGCGGGAAGCCAGTTACACTCCGTTTTCATAATGGAATATCAGTCCTGACCCTTTCCTCTGGCTTCTCACCGTGTTCCCCTTCCTTTACCTCGTAATATGGGACATCAGCTCTTTAGTTCTGTGTCAAAGAATCCAACTTCAAATGCTCTAAAATCCAACTCTTATCAAATGTTCAGCTAAATAAAGTAACACTGGATAAAGACCACCTAAGGGACATGCTGTCCATTGCCTCTGTGGGGCATGTAGGAACCTTTCCTCAGTCCCAGTTTGCATCTGGGAAGGGTCTGCACATCCAGCTGTATCAGATTAGGTCTCTCACAGAACTTCTATCATTAAAATACTTTAATGCTGTATTCTCAATTTTTATCCTAGGTTACTGATGGCCACAGCTATGTGTACTTTTCCTCTGTGCTTGCCAGAAATGTCATTGGGATTATTATCCAGTTATAGCAATCCTTTAAGATTCAGTCATAGGAAAAACTGGTAGCATCGGGGAGCACGTGGCTCAAAGGAGTAGGGCAATGGCCCATATACCAGAGGTGGTGGGTTCAGACCCGACCCTGGCCAAAAACTGCAAAAAACAAACAAACAAACAAACAAAATTTGTAGCATTCCTCTTTGCTATTGAGAGGGTAAAGATTTTATTTTTAGTTATACCTCTTACAATCCCATTCTGAAAACTTATCTAAATTTGAAGTCAAAGCTTGGTAACTATTTAATCTTAATTTCTGTCATTCGTGTAGTCGTGTATTTATTTTCTTTATTTATCTTTTGTTAAAGGCATTTGAAACTATGCAAATCCTATAACTAGTAAAAAAAAAAAAAAAAAAAAAAAGAAAGGTGTTTAGGTTGCAGGAAGAAAGGTAGTACATTGTGAAGTTCCTTCCCTGACTGGTATAGTTTAAGACATGCGCAGAAACAGATCAATGGGTTAATTAGCATCTAGATGCTCAAGGTCATAACTGCAGAAACCAGACAGACTGGCTTCCTTTCTTTTACAGTTCATAAGCTGTGAATAATGGGGAGATTTTAAAAAGGCCAGTGATATATTGTTAGGGACACTTTCTTTTCTTCACATTAACTACAAAACAGAGAAGGAATATGTCTTGCTCCTCACTCTTTCTTTGATCTGCTTTCCACCTGTGCTGAATGGTTTTTAATGCAAATCCAGACATCCAGCCCCCAAACAGGGGATTTCTCCATGGGAGTAAAGATGACTTCATGTAGCTTTCTGTCAGGCAGGGTGCAGAAGGGCAAATACCACCAACTTGGAGTCAGAACATTTGTGCTGAAGCCCCACTCCTTTCCCAGCTTTGTTTCCTTGGGGAAATGGCTTCCTTCCAGAAAGTGATTGCATTTGATCTTCAAAATTAGGATATTAGTGCAAATGCAATGAAATACAATACAATACAGTACACCTTTGTGCAAAAAGCAGTAGAAATGTAAGCTTCAACTACTGCAGTTAAAGGTGTGTTAAAACTTCAGCCCAGCGTTCTAGAGAAAGAAATGGACTAGAATGAAGAAAGCTGCACTTTCCCACCAAGTCACTGACCTAGTTTTGTATTCTAGATGCGGTTTGTTTAACCACTTTTTCAGGCAACTTCTCTGGGTCACTGCACTGCAGTTTTCTCCTTTTTATTTTTCTACCCTGGAGTTCCTTCTGTTCTGCAGTTTCCAGGCCCTGCCTTAGTCAGAACACCAGGCTGACATCTGGTACTGTGTAAACTTAATAAGTACTATATCAATCAATAAAGTGATTAATCAGAAATAACGGCCAACAAAATCTAGCTTCTCAAACAGGGGCCTCACTTCTCTCATTGGCTTAATTTTTACTCAGGAATAGTGGCCAAGGGGAAAAGACAGCCAAATTGAGGTCTACTCTGGTTTCAGATGAATGTTGGTGGTCTTGAATGTAGGTCCCCAGGTAATGAATCAAACAGATTTGTTGAATTTCCAGCATGTACAGAAAAGAGAAAAAAATGTCTGTGGCTAAGTTGATGTTATGAAAGAACAAATACTACAATTGTGACAAGTTAGGGAAGCAGAGTCCATTGGTAAAAAGGCCCAAAGCAAACCCACTTATTATGTGTAAAGGTCTGCACCAATAGGCAAGGTCTGCACCAATAGGCAGGTCTGAACAAACCCCTACTACAGAGAAATACACAGGATCATTTCAACAAACCTATCAGTCCTACAACTCTCCAGTGTGGTTTTCCAACAAGTACTACTTTCTGGTTCAAACTGTTCTTTTTCGTATTTACAATAACATGAAAGATGTCCCAGTGCCAATCTGAGACATACCCCTCAGAGACGGTTTATTAGAGAAATTACTAGAGAAATATTATTTGTTGACTGTAAAACATTTAATTATTATTCCTATGGCGAGAGGCAGCATTTTCTGACTTTTGAATAAAAAGATTGTGATTTAGAATATAAAGATTCTATTTTCTCACTTAAAAAAAAATTAGCCTCAAAGTTTTACCTTGATCACACTTGCCCTTTCTTTACATTTTCTAAGTTGATGTAATTGGAATGATAGCTTATAACACAGGTGTGGTATGAAGCCTTACACATAACAGCAAAGCACAGACGGAATCTCAAAGTTATCACTCCTTAAATTCAGATGCCTGCGCTTGCTGTTATGACGACGTACGATGTCTCTAAGAAATGCCGCCAAAAATAGGTGCCAAGCTCATAGCAATATTCAAAAATGAAAAACATGCTTCCAGATGCCAAGTATTTATAAAAGTGAGGCTGTCTGCTTCCTAGAGGGGATAAAACTTATCAGATGCACTGTATATTTATATAGAACTCCAGTGACTCTAAAGAAGAGGCGCTATTTAACCTGGAGGCAGAAGCAGAATTTTCAGGCTTAGACCCTTGATCCAAGGTCTAAAGTAAAATTGCCTGCAGTATATGAGAATTAGAATGCAAAAACCTCAGAGGGTTGAGAAAGAGTAGGAGAAATGAATAAGAAAAGGAACTTTGTTTTTCTCAAATATACTTCATTATAGGGTCCTATGAAAGTGTTATTTTATGAGTTTTTTTTGGGGGGAGGGGTTGAATGTTGCTGTTTTATGTAGCATCACTAATATATCATTTTTTGTACTTGCATCTTGATGCAGTTTCATGCAGCTCACCCATGAACCCTGGCCCTTGCCAGTCCTTTTTCTTTGTTAATAAACTCTAAATGGTACACAGCCTTGCTCATTTGTTTACACATTGCCTGGAATTTTATGGAAGAGTTTACTAACACTTGGTCCAGAACATGCAAAACAGGTACCTGTGTGCTCCAATTTTATTCACTCTGACTTTTTATCATGCTTCCTCTTTAACTGAAATGAGTAACATAGACATTTTGAGATTTAGCTCTTCAAATATTTTTGACATGCATTCCAAATGATGAAGTCCTCAAAGTCCTGTCAAACAGCATCTTACTATGAAAAGCTGTGGTGCTTAATATGATAGCACCATAAGATAAAGAGGTTGCAACTCTGAGCAGAATTTGCAAACAGAATTTCTATCTTGATGTTTCTGTGTCAAGCCTTCACACAACCATGCAGCTCTGCACACTATTACCTCACAGAAATATGACAGCCTCCTGTTTCTCCTGACCTCATACTTCAGCCTTTCTATCTCTGCCACAATGGTTTGTTGTAAGTTGTCCTCTAGGCATATCCTCCCTACATCAATCTCAGGGCGGGAGGAAGGTCCTAAAGATTTCATTCTCTGGCTCCAGTCAGCCCTACATCCAAATCATTCAGCACAGACAACTGCCTGCCATATTTATTTAAAAAAAAAATAGTGATGATAAATTTTACAAACAACTTTTAGAGTAACAAAGTATTGCTTAGGGCTAATACTTTACTGTAGTTTAATTCCGTACCCACCTCTAACTCAGCAGAGATGAGGAATAGAGTTATTTCTTGATCCCATTTAAAAATGTTTGAATTTTGGGCGGGTCCTGTGGCTCAATGGGTAGGGTGGCGGCCCCACATACTGAGGGTGCTGGGTTCAAACCCAGCCCCAGTCAAACTGCAACAAAAAATAGCTGGGTGTTGTGGCGGTACCTGGAGTCCCAGCTACTTGGGAGGCTGAGGCAACAGAATCACCTAAGCCCAAAAGCTGGAGTGAGATTCTATCTCTTAAAAAAAAAAAAAAAAGCTTGAGTTTTAATGTTTCTAAAGTGTCAGGTTCTGGAAATATTATTTTGATTATTCCAGCAATTCCTCCACCAGCTTAGGATGATTCATTTTCATTCTTTTGGTTCATAAGATGCCAAGAGATCCCTACTGCCCCCACTTTCGAGACCCCTATAATTTTATTCTTTGTTTTCATTCATTTTTCTTACCCTCAGAGCATAAGAGCTAATATTAATATTTACGCATTCCTTATTTTGTTATAGTCACTGAAAAATGTGTCTCGTTTTAATCCTTTCAGTGATCCATTACTTAGTTCCTCAATTACAATTATCTCCATTTTAAAATATGAAGTTCTAGAGATAATGCCAGTTATCCAGTATCACACAGCTAGTAAGTGACAAGGCTGGGATGCAGGCCAAGTTCTGTCAGATTCCAGAGCCGGGTTTTTGCCCACTGAGCTCTGTAGCTTGGAGGGCAGAGATTGGGTTTAACAAATCATTGTTTCCCCGGGGTCAAACATAGGTTCTAGCATCCAGGAGATTCTCACTGAAATGTACAGGAATGAGTGAATGTCTAACTAAATTTTTAAAACATTTTTTAAAGGATGTATCAAAAATATTAGTTAGACCCTTAATGATTGCTGTGTCTTATTTTTTTTTGTGACTGAGACAACCTAACTATTTAAAAATTTTTTTGAAACAGACATTTAGATATCCCCAGTGAAAAGTAAAATTGAAGAATAAATACCAGTAAATAAATATAGGTTACCTTGGAAAACAAAGCAGAAAATATTCCTCAAACTTATCATCACTAAACTATTATAGTTTAGACAATTTTCAAATGTCTTCTCTGTGTGATTAAGACCTTTTTATTCCATGTTGGCAGGCCACTGGTTTCCAGACATTCACCTAGGTTTAAATCTTCCTACCTCATTCACTGCTATATTTCAAGATGCACACAGCAATTTGAGAAAGTGCTGTTCCTACAAAGCTTTTGAAGTGAACTCTGCCAGTCTTCTTTGAAGGGAATTTTGATAGATTTAAAAGTGTCACCTATATGCCGAGCAACATTTCATTTCATTTTAAATTAAGCAAATATATATTTAGTTAATAGAATGGATTATTTTCTACCTTTTAGTCTGAGTTATGGAAAAGTATTTTTACCATATTACCCATTTTATCTCCAAGGACCCTTATTTTAACTTCTCCAGCAATGTTTATTTTCATTCAATTGTATATTCTTGAACTTACTGATATTATACTGGAACAACTTTCTCAACTGTTCTGACTTTTAAAAACTCTTGCAACTTGATAATGCATACCTTATTGTGCAGCTTAACAATTTATGATACAACTTGTCAATTTCAAAATAAAATCAAATGCACATAAAATGAGGTTTCCCAAGGAAGACATTCTTTCAAACATAATAAAATTGAGGCCTATTTGAATGAAATGTTCCTCTTTTGAGCACATTAAAGAAGTCTGTGTTATTAAGAAACCACAATAGATCAGATTCTATTCCTTACTTCTGAAGAAAATACCATCAAGGAAAAAATAGTGTGGGTGCTCATAAAACCTCCTGGGATACCACTGCCATAAACTGAATATTGCTTGCAATGCCTTAGATTTATTGTTAGAGCCTGAATATTGGGTTGCCTGGATCATGGGTCCAATCACCAGATCAGTTTTTGTTCTTATGAGATGAGGAAAGAGTTTAATAAAGGAACCAAAAGTGAGATTTTGTTTTCTAGAACCCTCTCTCCCTTCCCTTCTCTGATTCTAACAACTGCAGTGTCTTTTTCAAAGGAACATAGCTGTTACAAAGCACATCTGGCTAGCTTCCAGTTGGGAAATTTAGTTCTTGTCTATCTATGTACGCTGAGAAAATCCCCTTGGATAAAGAACTAAATTATCATTTAGAAACTCGCATAGCCTTGATAATGGCAACGGTCACACGCAAACTTCTATTTTTACCTTTTACATCTGTCTGCGTTTACTCTTAGCGGAGCTGGATGCAAAACTACAGAGCATGACCAGTGGAAAATTTTGTTTGATTGTTCATGTCCTATGGTGTCAGCCACTGAAGCAGTATATATCACAATATATACTGGGTGTCTGGGATCCCTCAGCATTGTAATTTCTAATTAGAGCTCCACAATCAATGCAACTTGGTTGAATTGAGCTGCTATTGGAGGAAGGTTTCATGTCCCCCCTCCCTTTAATATGTTAATATCCTAATTTCCAATGTGATGGTATGTGAAGGTGGGGCCTTTAGGAAGTGATTAGGATATGAGAATGGAGCTCTCATGAATAGGATTAGTGTGTTTATAAACAGACCCTACAAAGCTCCCTTGCCCTTTCCACCATGTGAGGGCACACCAGATGCAGAATATGCCAGTGCCTTAATCTTGAACTCTCCAGCCTCCAACTGTGAGCAATACATTTTAGCTTCTCATTAAGTCACTCTGTCTACATAGCATTTTTGTTATAGCAGCTTGAGGTGACTGAGACAGGGGCATACAAATAGAGCAGCACACACAGACTCTGTCATATATGAAGAGGAATACTTTCTAATGAATCTATAGAATCAGCATTCAGATAAGAGTGTTAGCTCCTCAAAGGACCAGGAAGAGAAGTTCTAAGATATTACTAGTGACCGGAAAGATCGTGAATGAACTATTGTGGAACACTGTTGCGGAAGGCAAGCATTCTAGAGAATGGAATGTGGCTTCCAGAGTAATAGGAGAATCCAAGTTGTCCTTAAAATAGGTGATGGGACTTTTGCTAAAATAGATTACCCAATAAATAGTCAAGTGTGAGAATAGAAACGTTAATGAGAAATATTTATCATCAAGCAGTCGCTCAAATGTCATCTATTTCCTACAAACTGCAATTGAGCAAGTGGTGCTTCATTTCCATGATTATCTTCTGATTTCTGGGGAAAAAAAAGCAACAACATTTTTTGAAAGGTCAAACTATTTCCCTTGAAAAATGAACTCTATATGTCAGTGGCACAGGTAGGACAATATAAAAAAAAAATGCGTATAACAGGTTTATTTTACTAAACTGAGTTTCATAAAATTCTCCCAGGGCAACTTATCTTCCCCATGTTACCAAAATGCAGAAAAATTGAGTTAGCAAGTAGAATTTTCTCTATGGCTCCTACTAAAGCTGCCGAGGATGGCTTTTGAGATTTAGGAGGCCTTTTCCTTCAGTGCCAGCAACTAGGTTTTGCAATATTACTGAGGATTTAGCATCTCAGCTTGATGTTTCTGACTATCCAAAATGAGGAAGATGAATTATTTAACATCCAGGAAGCACCAGCTGTGCTCTCTCCTAAATGCTGAGCTCCTCAGACCAACAGGATTTACAATTGAAATAGGTTTCTAATCTAAACAGGACTACAATTTTGACAACTGAACAAGCCTAAGGAGTTTTTTCCTCTGTGGGGAACAGATAGTTGTGAGCATGTCTTAGTGGCTTTCATTGGGCAGCCCAGAAATTTTTGAGAGATGAGAGCCCAGCTTCCTGCCAAGTGGACTGAGTACTTCTGAAATGGAAGGCGTATACTCCAAGACCCCTGAAAAAGATGATGGATTACATTCATTGTGAGGGATTTAGGTGAGCTACAAAGACAACATCCCTGATAGCTTGTGTTGCAGAAGGTGGAGAGAAATCCAAGAGAACGCTTTCCCTCAATGTTCACAGAACTAGAGCAGTGGTTCTCAACAGAGAGCAATTTTATACTTCAGAGGAGCTCTGGCAATGTCCAGAGACTTTTGTTTTTGCTTTTTCATCCCTGGAGGGAGGATGCTATTAGTTTCTTGTAGGCAGGGTCCAGGGATGCTACTGAACCCCCTACAAGGCACAGGACAGCTCATAACAAGGAATTGTCTGGCTTAAAATACTAATAGGGTCAAGGTTAAAAAATCCTGACCTAGAAATTTACAATTCTTTTTTAAGTTCTCTGATACTCTGGCATGCTTGAAGGCCCTATAATGAACTGTTTCAAGAGGAATTTCTATGACTCCAGTGGGTCTACCTGGCCAACTTCTAGGAAGGAAATTAATTCTCCCATTTGTTTAATGAGAATGAAAAAATGCTGATATACCTCCCAAGTGAATATGCTCTAAAGAAAAGTTTTTCAACCTTTTTTTTTTTTTTTTAATCTCATGGCATACTTGAACCTATAAACTTCCATGGCACACTTAAATTATGTTGACAAATAAAAAAAAAAAGAGTAAAAAACAAAGTATATGCTTACTGTGCTTGAATTTCTTTCAAAAATAATTTAATTAATGATCTTTTAAAATTTTTGCAGTGCACCTAAGATTCTCTCATGGCATGCCCGTGTACTGCGTGCAGCACATGGGTTGAAAATCACTGCTCTAAAAACTGGGTCTTCCTTTGTCTAAAGTGTTCTCCCTACAGTTTTCCACGGGACTCAAACCTTCATTTTTAAAATGAAGTTCAAACCCCACTTTATCCTAAAAGCTTTAGGGAAAGATAAAGGTGACCCATTGTTCCCATGAACTCCTATCTCTATATACCAAGTAGTGTCTGCCTTGGGCATTTACTGCCTTGTCGAGTCATTGTACATATATGACAAAGTTAAATTCCTTGCTTTTGGGATATATTTCATATTGCTTTGGTAACACACAATCCATTATTATCTTGCACACAGGAAGGACTCCATAAATGTTTATTCACCATATCTTTAAATATTCTGGGTACTCTCAGAGTAGGGGTTATAAAATACAGTCAGAAAGACTTTGGTCATCTATTTCTTCAGTCTAAATTTGGGACAGAAAGATGTCAATATAAAACTATATAAACTATATTTTTGTTCATAGTGTTTTCTGTTCTACAAAGCCAATGTTTGGATTTTCATTTCCAGTCTTCATAAAAACTAGATATCAACATGACTTATTGGAAAAGAAGAATTAGGTCAGTCCATTCTACATTGTTAATAGAAAAAGGAACAATGGAATATTGTAATAAAGAGAAATAGTTTTGTAATGCAGAAGTGTCACGATATTAGCCAGGTTTATTAGGGCTTTAGAGAAGTATTCCAGGAAAAGTGACAGAAATTTGATCAATTTAAGTGAGGAGCACATAAATTGAAGTTAATAAAACTGACTAAATTGCTTCTTGAAAAATGCTATCGGGAATATACCTTTATTAGTTTTGGGTGAGGATGAATTTGATGACGCAGTAAATACTTTTCCACTTTTAATCTTGAGTTTCCCTTGAAAACCATCAGGAATAACTTTATGATATGCAGCCAAACTAAAGACTGAAGGATAGACAGCTGGCCAGTGGTTTAGGAATGAGTAAGAACGGAGGGGCTACAGGTGGACTTTAACAAGTTACTTAACCATCTGTGCCTTGCCTTTCTCATAGTAAAAAATGAGATAGTATAAAGCAGTGTTCTCACTGGGCTATTGGTGACAACCAAATAAGTTTGTGTATGTAATTTGGAGCAGCGTCTGCTCCAAGTGGCGTGGAGCACTTGGCCCTTGGAACACACTGCTGTTATATGGTACAAGTGCTTCAATGTGTTCACACTAGACACGGCTTGATCAATCCCAATGTCCAAAAACGTTAAAGAAAGAGACTTCCTAACCTGCAGGCTTATTATATCTGCATTAAAGCCAACCAACAAACAAATCACGACAGCAAAAGAGAGGACTGGAATGGTTTTTGAGATAAGTAAAGGAAAATAAAACCATCGTCATATCTAGCTTTTTCTTTCCATAATAATTGAATTAATTTGGCACTTATTTAATGCTTCACTTTGCTAGGCACAAAAACAATTCTTGTAAAAAAAGAAAAAAACTGCATTTCCATTGTATGTTTCTTAACACAGAGGGATGGAGTACTACAAAGATAAACATTAATTCTGAGGAACATATTCTCAAACAACCTTTTTTTGTTGTTGTTGCTGAGATGCAGTCCCAATGCCCTGAGCAGAGTACGATGGCGTCATAGCTCACGGCAACCTCAGACTCGGCGGTGGGCATCCCCCTGTCTCAGCCTCTGGAAGCCACTGGGGTTACAGCCACTCACCACGGTGCCCCACTGGGTTTTTCATTTTTTTTGGAGTCGAAATCTCATTCGCTCAGGCAAGCCTTGAACTCCTGAGCTCAAGAAATTCTCCCTCCTCACACTCCCACAGTGCTGGGATTACAGGTGTGAGCCACCGCACCTGGCTCAAACAACCTTTTGATCAGTAAATTGTGATACATTTTTGTTGATTATTTTTACCCCTGCTGTTCCTGTTTTGTTAAAGATATAAAAATGACTCAATTGTTTAATGGTAATAAAATGCTGATTTATCACCCAAGCCAGAAATGTTTATTAAACCAGATATTAACCTCCCCCCAAATAGTAATTAACTCTTTATTTTTTAGCCTTTTAAAAAATGTTCAACATCTTAGCTGTGGATGCCTCATGATTTATAAGCAAAATCTTATATATGTGTATTGCACATGTATCCCACAGTTCTCTCACCATTTATTACACACTGGGGAGGAAAGACTGGAAGGCAAGATAATATTTGGGGTCATGGAAACTTCCACTATCCGACAATCTTCTGGCAGGTCCTTTGGATGATTAATAACCATCATGTTTTTTCATCTTGATATTTCTTGGTCCATACCCATAAAATTTTCCTGCTTTGTACTCATTTTTTAAGTCTATAGCATTATTAGGATTTTATGCTGACTTCATAACCTTCAGAGTAACTGACCACAGCAAAATAGTTCCCTGCTTACAGAGAGCAGCTCTCCACTGACCTCATTTTAATGAATATATTTTGAAAAAGAAAACATTTATTACCAATTGAAACAAGGAACCCTGAAGGATTTTCCCCCACTAGTAAAGCCTATTTTTATTTATTTATTTATTTTTTTAATTATAGAGCTCTTGAGGAGGCTGATTCTGTGTAACACCAACTACGAATTATTCAGAGCTCTGGATCATTTTGGACTAATCTGTAAGGTTCAAGTTACCAAGCTGTGTTGCTAGCTTCCTCGTTACCTATGTTCCTTCCTCACTACATTGTAGGATTCTGGCAAAGAAAGCCTGAGAGTTATCTCTGTAGCTTCAGTTCCTGCAGGAATCCTAGTGCCTGGCACAGTGTCGGAATCAGTGGAAGCCTGAATACATTTCTATTGAGATATGCCATTTATAAGAATAAGGTAAATACAGGGAGAAGAAAGTATTTCTTTAACTTAAAAGTTTAATGTATCAGGTGCTTAAAACAAGAGATTTTTAAAATCCAGATTAAGAAAATATAATTGCCATTTACCATTTACAAAGTCACTGGTAGAGGACGGTCCAAAAGATGGGAATGACCAGGTTTTTCCTTCTTCACTGGAAGAAGAAAAATCCAGTAATAGTAATACCTCGTTTTAAATAGATCTGAGGAATAATTTTCTTCTAGAGAGACATTAAATAATAAGTTACTGAGAAATTTACACAAACAGAGCTTTCTGAAGAATGTAGATTATAAAACCTTCTGTAATTTCCCTGGATGAAGACTTGTGCAATTCCATGTACAAAATATGATGTGTACATTAAACTTTTTTGAGGTATGTCACAATAACTTAAAATTTTTTATAACAGTAGATAAAATAGGAGTTAATTCCCTATTTTATATGTCTCTGCAAAATATAAGGTGAATATGGATTCAGCTTCATAAAGTTCTTTTACCTTTTTGTCAAAGATAAAGTATATAATAAAAAGGTGTCATTTGGGTACCAAATATTCAGCTCTCTTTCTGTAATGTATAATTTCCGGTTGCCAGTGGCCAGTGGTGTACACCGCATCATTCATGTTGACTGGGTAGACATCCTTTAACCTCATGTATAAAGTGACTTATAATTGCCATTTAAAAATAATAAGAGAGGGAGTATATGATTTGTGAACCCACTGGGCTGCTAATGGAAAAGCTTTCTACTGACCCAAGAAGGGCACTTAGATTGCTATGGCTCCTACGTAGTTGGAAGTACTTTAAATATTCACTGCACTTTAATGAATGCTCTTTCCCTTTAATTAGACATTGTGTTAATACTGTTTTAAATAAGGATTGACTTGCCACACTGATCTGAGGAAGTCAGGATCCATTTATGAATGAATTAAAAGTCTTAAGCTTGCTAAAACTGGCAAATACATTGAGAAAAGTAGTGTACATAATATTATGTTCATAGGCAAAGAGACAGAAAATGGTCAGTGTAGCTAAAGGTAGTCAACTAAGTCTTGGTTAAGTGACTGGGAGTATTTCAAAATTCTTCACTATTGTGCTTTTAATACTCAAAAATGTGACAGTGAAAAAGTCAAAGAGTTAATCACCTGATCATTCATTCATATTTCTTTATCTCCTACTCTATACTTACCAAAAGCATGGGCTAACAGTAGATAGAATTAATTAATTGGTTAACAAGTAGCAAATGCTGACCACCTCAGAACGTGGAGGAATTGGGGATATCTTGATGGAAATTAGAGAACTAATAACAATTTAATAAAAATCGAAAGCTTTTTAAAAGTTTTAATAATATGCTTCTTGGAGCTATCAAGATTTATTGCCTTGGGCCCTACTACCAGCACAATAAATACCACAAGCCTACAGGTTTTATAAAAAATTGATCTACTTGAAGAAATGTATTAAGTGAGGTTTCCTTTTCAAAGTGTCCAGGGACATAGTTTCCTAATGATGAGCAATCCAAGATATCTTTAGAACATAGATAATTGATTAAGGTCATATTTCTGGCTAGTCAATTACAGATTAAGGAAGTATGGGGCAGGATAAAGTTGTTCCTGTTAGCGACAGAGCACCCACGAATGCAACACACCTTGGCAAGAAAACAGTATTATATTTGTGTCCGGACAAATAATCTTGCTTTTGAGTCCCCCAAATTGGTCTGAAGCTAAGCTTCAGGGGAAGCAGCATAGGTCTTTTCAAAAAGTGTTGCTATATCCTCTCATCCTGTCTGCAAAAGAGCTGGACAGGATCTTTTTCTGCCTTCAGGCTCCCTCAGTATTTCTCAGTCTGGTCATCCACTAGAATCATTCAAGGAGTTTGAAAAATACCAACACTTAGGTCCCCAGAGATTCAGATTCAATTGGAAAGTTCCTGATGCATTTCTTCAGAGCGTCATTGAGCTACATAAAGTGAAAAGCAGTAAAAATTACTTCTTAATAGGACAAAGTCGCAAGGTATCCTTAGAAGGTTAATGTTGGACGTGGCCCTTAACTAAGTAATTGACAGCATTTTGGAGTTAGTCTATGTAACTCTGATCCTCCTAATTTCTATACAAAGTTTTTCTTGGGACACTTGATCTCCAGGAACTTGTTCACCTATATTTACATTTTGCTTTCTCCAGTGTAAGTACGTATGAAAGCAGCATTCTACATTACATAAGGAAATATTCTTTGTAGGACATGTCTGTTAAGGATGGTGAAATTCAACCCCAGAACACTGCCCCAGAAATATTCTAAAAATAATGATAAATGAGTAGTTAAGTAAATTATGTAAAAGCTACTTGCTGAACTTTTGTGCAATCAGTATCCTGGTAATTTATTGATGTTAAAGTTGTAAGTGCAATCAATACAGTAATTACGAATATGCTATGAAATAATGAAAACAAACAGCATTAAAAAAGACATGCACTCTGTGATGACAACTGTGTATTTTGTTTTCAAAAGCTGTTAATTTTTTTATAGAATTGATAAATGGAATGATAACTGATTCACTGCATTCCTAACTTTATATGGCATTATTATGATTTTGAGTTTATACTAAAATTAGCAACAATTTATTAGAAATTATCAAGTGCTAAAATTTTTGAAAACCTGCGGCATTGATGTTAATAATACTATTTTTTTTTAATATGGAAGAGCAGAGGAACAAAGATGTTAAGTGACATGTCCAAAGTCACTTAGGAAATAAATGGAGAAGTTGGATTTAAACATAGATTTGTCTGTGTCCTATGTATTATATTATCCTCTTCATCATTATTTGAAAATTTTCAGAGAAACTCAATCAGTAATTGCCTCCCCTACCTTAATGCATTAAGAAAGAAGACCTATCTCAATAAAATCAATATTTACACTAAATAGAACACATTATCAATAAATACTTACAACTTTAACAACATCAAAAAATCACCAGGATACTGAGCTGAGGGAAGAGATGGGAGGTGAGAAGTTCCTATCAATTTAGTTATCAATTACCAATTTTTTTTAATGTAGAGGGAAGAATAGTTTGATAACATCAGTTTGTAAACAACTTTTTAAGACAAATCAAAATTCAAAACTTGATTATTATTGAAGAAGGGATACTCTGATGAGATGTGATTAATTAACAAAAAGAATTTACTGTGGCTCATGCCGGTAATACTAGCACTTGGAGAGGCCGAGGCAGGTGGATTGACTGAACTCACAAGTTCAAGACCAGCCTGAGCCAGAGGGAGACCTGTCTCTAAAAATAGCTGGGCATTGTGGTGGGCACCTGTTTTCCCAGATGTTTGGGAGGCTGAGGCAAGAGAATTGAGTAAGCTCAAGAGTTTAAGGTTGCTGTGAGCTATGAAGCCATAGCAGTCTACCCAGGGTGAGAAAGTGAGACTCTTGTCTCCACAAAAAAAAAAAAAAAAAAAAAAAAAAGAGTTTAAAGTCTCACAGCCTCAAAAGAATGCAGTTCCTTAAAAACAAAGTAAGAGTCAAGCTGCTAATATTGGCTTTATGTGCTATTTCCTTAGGGAGGCATGCTCTACCTATGAAAGGGGGTCATTGAACTAGTTCAGATCCTGAGCCTCTCTCATCCCCTGGAGTGCTCTATGATGGTGAGGATCCTTCTCCAGGGGACACTTTCTGGTGCTCTACTCTTCCCATCATGTGCCCTTTTACACAAGGGTCTGCCTCACCTACCCAGATCTTTGCCCTATGTGGATCATCCTCTTATCAAATTGAACACAAAGACCTACTTCCCCAAAAGGGAGAAATAACAAGCTCAGCTTTCCCCGTGAGGGATGGGAAATATGAAAGAGCTGCATATGGAAGATTAGGATGGTCTTCAACGTTTTCCACTCTTAGTGGAAAAATATGGTAAATGTTGAATTTAACAGATCCAGGACACTAAAATCATCACTAAACAAAATTTCCCTTTCTAAACAAATACATTTACACTTACCTCATGTCATCAGTCTTTACTGAAAGCTTTCTTATATGTAAGACTCTGTTTATAAATTTTTATAAAAAAAAAATGAGACCAAGATAGAACCCTTATCCCTAAAAGCTTTATAATTTTGAAGGGAAATAAGACAGGTTCTAAATAGCACATATTCTCATGATTGCTGTTGCCCAAATATTGACAGCCTGCTTCACCTTTGTTTTTAATGATATATCAAAAGGATAACATATACTGACCCAGGGGTTCAATTTTGGCTTGATAATATTTCCATTCTATAAATTTTCGGTAATAGATAGCCATCATCTATTTTCATTAGTTAAATTTTTCATATCTCTATGACTTTGGACATATATATCTATATCTGTATGGACTGTCTATATCTATAGATATAGATATATATGTCCAAAGTCATATATATATACATATGAAAAATTTAACTAATGAAAATAGATGATGGCTACCTATTATACCTATTACTGAAAATTTGTAGGATGGAAATATTATATATTATAAATATATATATTTTATATATATATATATATATATATATAGAGAGAGAGAGAGAGAGAGAGAGAGACAGTCCCTGTGTTATAAATATAGTTTCTGTAGGTTTGTTTTTCAGCTGAATTTTTATGTAAGTTGGAACAAGTACCTTTACCTATTACTTGTAATAGCCTCCATTCATACATAGACTCATTCATATGAGTCATACGTCAGGTGGATGTTTGCAACTTGGGGACTTGCTGGGATAACCTCTGTAGGCACAAGTTGTATGTAATCGGATGTTTGTAATTTGGAGACTGACTATATATACATATAGTTTTCATTTTCTCATAGTTAAAATATAAAACAAAAGGCATTTGGGTTAAGAAAAATATTTATTGAATGTAGTCTCTTGGAAATATTAAAACAGTAAACATAACTTGGATTTCCTAAGGTCAGGGTATACGAATGAGGTTATAAAAAGTAACTTAAATTTCACTTGCTCACGTTGCCTCCTGAAGAACATAAAGACTGTTCACTGTAGAGTTTCACCTCTGCATTTCTGGTAATGTTTAGAACACCTTTTACAAGCCTAGACCTTTCATGATCTTCCTCTTTGGTACCCTAGTTGATGGTCACTACTGTGAGTAGGAATTGGTGCTGGTGGCCTGTGACTGTGTGAAGTCTGTGCTGGTCTCCAGATGTGATTCAGTGAATTCTCACGGTGCTAGCTTTCTGAGATCAAATATAGAACACCCACTTAAATATGAATTTCAGATCAGTGAAGAATGCAAAATTTAGTACATACTTATACCAAAAAAGTATTATTTCTTTTAATATGAAATTCAATTTAACTGGGCGTCCTGTACTTTGATTTGCTAGATCTGGCCACCCCAGCAGGTGCCCACGCCATGTTATTCTCTGCAGCCTCTCCTAAGCTGAGGCCACATGGCTACTGTGTACAGATGGCAACGTCCCTCTCCCTCTTTTGGTGGCCCTGAGCTCAAAACTGTGTTGCTTGTGCCTCACATATTTTAGGGCCACTTATAGAAACAGATTTCAGTGTCTTTCTGTAGCCATCTCTTTTTAGGGCTTAGACACAGCCTCAGGGTACCAGAGGATTCCTCTACAGATTCCCTTCTTGTTAACTTGCTCTTCCCAGGCAAATGAATTTATACAAAGAAAACTACTCATTCCTATTAGTTCATTAGACAAGTACAGTTCTATTTTAGCAGACACTCACTACAAATCTCCAATATACTGAGAAAACCTCCTACCTCTGAGAATATGACGGTGCTTTCTACTTTTGGATTCAGTTAGAGAAGAACCATAGAAAAAGTGGCTTTGGGGCTTCAGTTTTAAGACATGTGCATAATTTTGACCATGAGAAAAATATTCTAGTCAAAAGGAACAGTATAAATGAAGACTAAAAAAGCAGAATAGTTCAGGTGTGTTTGTTTCGATTTCTTGCAGCATAAGATGTAATGTGACCTTACAAGTGATGTTGGTGTCCTAGGCAAAGAAAGTTCTCAACAGCTGTGGTCAAAAGTTTGTTTCTTTTTTTTCCCTCTAGGCTAAGGGAAGCTTTTGTTATAGGTGGCTAGAGAAAATAGAATCAAAGATGCATATGATTGTTACATAGGCTGAGTTGTAAGAGGGAAAAATTGTAAGAGGAGGTTATCAGATAAAATAGGTAAGATGTAATGAAGGCTCAAAGTCAGGAGAGGCAGTGAGAATGAAAATTAAAAAAAAAAAAGTTTGTAAAAGAGACTTTGTTCCTCAACAGTGGCAATACATTACAATCAACAGAAGAACTTTTAAAAGTTACAGTGCCCAGGCCATTTCCAGATTAATTAAATCAGAATCTCTGGAGATGGGAGATAATAGGTGTCTCTGATTCCTGTGAAGTGTGAGAGCCACTGTCCTTGAGTGCTCAATCTTGGCTGAGGGTAGCGGTTCTTAGGGTTCTTAGGGGAGCTAGCATGCCAGCTCCACAGTTGAAAAAGATTCACAATGAGGCCTGAGAAGTTGCATTTCTAACAAGTTCCCAGATGATGATAATACATATGCTGGTTCAAGAATTAAGCTTTGAAAGGACTGCTGTAGAACGGTCAGGATCTGGTAATTAATCAGATATTATTTGTCTTGGCTGGGTAGGAGTCGGGGAAAGAAAACTTAATCATCAGTGACTAAGTGACAGAATGGAGATGCCAATGAAAGAATCATAGACCTGGAAGAAAATAGCAGATATTTACCCTGAATGAGAATATTGAGAAAAGATACAATGAAAAGGTTTTTTTATGAAAAATATGCACATATGGGGTATAAAGCAAAGTGAGCCAGTAAGGGGTAAAGAAGCGTCAGAAAAATGGAAGGAGAAATACAATACCACAAAAGCCTCATGGGAGAAAGTGGTTAAAGCTGCCTCTACTGAGCATATCACAAGAGGGGCTCTAACTAACTCAGGCAAATCATGTCACCTCCTTGCTTGTACCCTCACATTAACCTGAAATTAAAAAAGAAAAAAGAATGTATCACAAATCAGGTGCCATCCTCAGGGCCTCACAACCTTCCTGTTCAGTGTGTGGTTCACGGAGTAGCACCACCAGCAGCGCTCAGAAGCTTTCCGGGAATGCGGAATCTCACCCCACTCCCGTCCCACTGAAGAAGAATCTACCTTTCGAACAAGATCCCCGATGGAGATTAGACTTTGAGAAGCACTATGTGCATGTTATGCACTTGTTTAATACACTCATTGTAATGAGGAAACCGAGTTATAAAGAGCTTAAAAACCATCCCCAAAGTCATGGAGTTAATGGGGCACGTAAACCCGGACAGCTCAGATCCATAAACCCAGATCTAAATTATGTTACAGACACTGACTCTTGAGGAATCCTTAATGTGGCCTTTCAGGCTGTCACCACTGTCACTCTTTAACCTCCGTCCCCAGGGGCTGTCCGTGTCCTCTTGCCGTGCTCTTGTCCCTCCCCTCTAACCCATCCTGTTGCCCTGCAGATCTCTGCTCACCGTGGGTTCCTCTGGAAGTCCGTCTTTAATATCCTAAGACTTGGTGCCCTTCTGTCCTAGCACTATGTGTTTTTTACCCATCATACTCTTGTGTGTTTTTTTTTTTTTTTTAACTAGACTCAAGCTTTTGAACAGCAAGGATCACATTTTTTCTCTTTATTAAGGAATCACAGTGGCCAACGTAGTGGCTGAAACACAGCAGACACAAGAGTTATCTCAATGCAAGTATACGTGAAGGGCTTCTGGATGGCCCACAGGGCGTAAATCTCACTCATATTAGTACCAGCCTGCAATGACAATCAGAAACAAACTTTCTCTCTTTCCATGCCATTAAAAGACCTGGCGAGGTGAGAGAACAGACCTGACACTGAATGGAAACAGTAAACTTCAAGGCTGAATCCTAAATATCAGTTAAACCCCCATCTGCCATGAACATCTGGTTCTGCTCTCAGAACCTCCCAAAGTGATGAGACGTATTTCTGGCTCCCAGCACCCAGCGTCTATATTCTGCCTTCCATTTTTGAAACAGCAGGAGAAAGTGAGAGGATCCCAAGTGAGGCCTCTCCACACTGGGAGGGAAGCTTCAGAACAGAAACATTGATGGTTCCAGCACAAATCCTGTAACTAAACACAACCCATTCATTTCTGAGCGCTGCTCATCAGGCATCTTTCAAAGGCTCTGAATTTGCCTGAATGACAGAGAATGAGCCTTGATTTCAGTGAGTGACTCTGCCATAATAAAGCTGTCTGAAAAAAGCATGGATTACAATGCCACTTTGAAAGTATACTTCACTGTAATTTTGCGTTTCATCTTTCCCCAAATATTCTTGCTCCCATGTATGGTTCCTATATCTTGTGTTCTCGTATAATATTAACATAATTGGGCTAACTAGGGCTTAATGTTGCTACGATTGTGAAATAACTGCAAAGGGGCTTGAGAAAAATGCTGCTGTTTTTTCTGAAAGAGATGGTTAGATTTAATTTCAACATTTTTAGAAAATATTGAGAGAGAGTAATCAGCTTTAAGCTTAACCAGGTGACAAACTCAACTGTAGATATAACAGGGATGATGGTTTTCAATGTGGAAGAGCCTCTTGATAATTCTGCAGACACTCCTTTGATCTTTCCATCACCTACCTAACTGATACAGGGAAAGGCTCCATTACCCTATTTCCTTATGCCGTTTTTTGGTCTGAAACAACACATGTTACATCAAACCCAAGTCATGAATTAGGAGGAGGGAGGTCAACCTGGAGTCTTAGATCTGAGCTTCTCAAATGCTCATGTGCATATGGATTGCCCCAGGAGCAGCTGAAATGCAGAATCTGCCCTGCAGGCTTGTCATGAGACCTGAGGAGTTTTAATTTCCACCAAGGTGATGCTGCCTCTGCTGGTCCATGCACAACACTTTCAAAGGTGAAAGGTCTTAGAAAACTTACAATGCAACTTGGAACACCTTGAAATCAGAAACACTGACTAAATATTTCTGTGTCAGGGCTGTTATAAATGCAACCTTGTCCACCCGCCCACTTGCAGGAACACTCCAGAGAAATGACTCACTCCTGGATTCCACCCTGGGAAAGGGACTTCAGTGATTAGAAAG
The DNA here is from genome assembly GCA_963574355.1 of Loris lydekkerianus. Taxonomy (NCBI): domain Eukaryota; kingdom Metazoa; phylum Chordata; class Mammalia; order Primates; family Lorisidae; genus Loris; species Loris lydekkerianus. Next base: position 62,791 of record CAUYPK010135664.1, read on the forward strand.
AAACAGGCCTGCTGTCCAATGTAGAAGCCTGCTGTCCAATCTAGAAGCTTAGAATTTTCAGATTTCTTCTTTAAAAATGTTTATATTGGAGCATATGTAGAAATGTCTGAATGTGTCTGAAATAGGTCTGAGCACATGATGGTCAATGCTCATAGTGAATTAGAAGCAATGTGGCCAATCACACCATACTAGGCAACGGGTTTAAATGCATTAGCTCCAAACACAATATATTTTTAAAAGCACAATAAAGATTGCTTTAGTCATAATAATTTTTTAAAGATTAAGAAAAAAGTGTTAGAGGGTGGCACCTGTGGCTCAGTGAGTAGAGTGCCAGCCCCATATACTGATGGTGGAGGGTTTGAACCCAGCCCCAGCCAAATTGTAACAAAAAATAGCCGGGCATTGTGGCAAGTGTCTGTAGTCCCAGCTACTCGGGAGGCTGAGGTAAGAGAATTACTTAAGCCCAAGAGCTGGAGGTTGCTGAGAGCTGTGATGTCACTGCACTCTACTGAGGGCTACAAAGTGAGACTCTGTCTCTAAAAAAAAAAAAAAGAAAAAAGAAAAAAACTGTTAGAGTGAATTATTGCTTAAAGTGTCAGGACAAGCAAAAGAATGTGAGTTTTTTTGGGGGGAGTGATCTTGGTCACCTCCTAGGCTTCCATATGTGTGTCCCTCTGACTTCTACCCCCCACTGCTACTGCAAGCCCTTGCTGATCTCAAGCCACTGAGGAAATCATCATCAGATCAGCCAAGAGTAAAGAAAAAAAGAATAAGGAAAGCCTTTCCTGCTCCCTTTTCATTTTTATAGACTTCTCTTAATCCTTGAATTTTGAAAAGGAAAGAAGCTTAAATAAGTACTTGTACAAATTCTTTAATTTGGTTTAAAGTGGGTCTTTGCTAAAGCCAAGAAAAAGGAACTAGGTGCCCATACCAACCAAGTCTTCAGTCCACTTTTGTTTTTCAGGCAAGTTTAATAAAGAAATTTACCCCCAACACAGTGGCCAGGAAATACATGTACAATGATGGAGTTAGGTGACTGGTTAATGTCTTTCAATAGTACTGCTCAAATCTAATCCAGCACATCGACTCTATGCCAAAAGAAAAATGTACTAGAATATATCCCTAAATCTACTGTTTTTCCACTGTCTTGTATGTGAAAATCATAGAACTTTATTAGTTGACAAGAATCCTGACAGCCCAATGTGGTTCTATCATTTAATAGAGGAAGAAGCTGGTTCCCAAATTGGTGATGAGACCTGTCTAATGTTACACAACTGATCTTTCAGCAACTGGATTAGAACCCAGGTCTCCTGAATATTTTTCAATTTAGAGCACTTTGTTTTATCCTATATCTTCTGCTATCTCATCAATTCTTTTTTGTTTTTTTTTTTTTCTCCCCTGAAGCCAATACTTCTCAAGCTTATTCAGCACATAAGCTCCTGACTCAAAACGTTGGGCCAGCGTACAAGTTCCTTTCTTCTAGCTGTTATTGGAGCCTTACTCTTTTTTTTTTATGAGTTGGCAGAAATGATATTAAAGGTAAAATCATCTTCCAATACAAAACTTACTAAACTTTTTGCGGTAGGAATTTGCTAAACTTTTTACAATATGTGGATGGTAGAAGTTTTCCCAAACTAGAAGATTTATTCTGTATAATATGAGCCAGCCATTCTGAGTGAGCAAGGAAAATGGTATGAAAAATTCATAGAGATCTTTTACCATGGATTTGCTGTGACATAGAAATTATAACCCTGCTTCATTCTTAGGACAAAGAACTAATGTTATAGAGAATGATAAAGGAGGTGATATGGCCTAATACAGGATTGTGTTAAGGAAAGTGGTTAGAAATATGAACTTTGGGATGAGGAAGACCTAGTTTCCATCTCATCTCAATATGTACTAGCATGAGGACCTCAAAGAATTCTCTTAACCTCTTAGATTTTAGTTTTCTTACCTATAAAATTGGAATAAATATCACCCCCCTTGACCCCAAAACTTGTAGAAGTTAAATGACACCTTGTGTATAAACATCTAGCACCATGTAGGGACACAACGTGAATACTTGATAAGGGAATGATATCTTCTCCTACCAAGGGACAGAAATGTAAGCTTAAAGCAAAATTTTAGAGAAGATTCTGGCATCTATAGCTTATGTGGTTTTAGAATGAATTGGGAAAGAAGTTTATAACATAACTTTTCTCACAAATCTCCCCAAATGAAGTAGTTCTTACTTTTCCTATTGGCTTGCATTGTTCTTTCAGCAAATTTGGAATTAAATATTTAAGGGAGACATATTGCAAACTTAGAGGATGCCCTCAAAATGTATCCAAAGAAGCACTGTCTTCTGTTAAGAAGCAGGAAAGTCTATCCTTGCTCTTATTGTTGGATGTGGTTCATTGAAGTACATGCAGAGTTTATTTTAACAGCTGTTCAGAGGTGCAGTTATTAATAAAATCTGACAGGAAAAACAAATCTACTTCATTCCTTTCTTACTGTTTTCCAGGATGCTGGGATCTAGGCTTGCAATCGGTCCCATCTCTGAGGACCACTTTTATCTGCTTGATCTTTGCCTTATGTCTTCTATTGTGGCTAAAATCAAGTTCAATATGTTCATGGAACTAGCCAGGTGGAAAAGTAAGGAAGGCTTATCTAAGCATCAGGGAACTATTATCTGTAACTATCTGACCTCCTTGAATGACAATGAAAACATTTCTCAGAGTCCCAAGCAGGATTTTGATTGCCTGTCTCACTTTCATTAAGAGATTGGTTTCACCAATATGTTAAATATTTCACCTAAAAATTAAGGTGGACCACTTGTATTACTTTGTACAATACCTAGGATAGGTGCATTTTATAGGGGGAAAATAGACCACAAACTATTAGAGTCAAAATGATTTCACAAAAATCTGGATAACATGAAGAATTCCTTCAACATAAGAGCATCTTTAGAAGTGTGAAAGGTGATGGTAATTTTGTGACACTGCAGTACAAACACACAAATTATTCAATAAATGAATGAATTAATGAATGCTCATTGTAAATACGATCTACATAGGAGTGGGCAAGGTTGAAATAGGGAAAGTAACTAGTCTAGAAGGCTTAGAAGATGTGACCCTTGCAACTAATGAGTAATACACATAACATGTACATTATAACAAAGAGCACAATTACTCTACAATTGTAGAGTTCATGTCACATAGGTGTAGGGATTTCTGACTTTGGCATCTTTTCTATACAGCTTTTGAAATCATGTAAATGTTACACTCTTGTGTAATATTTTAGGCTGACTGCTGTTTCTTCATACCAGCTTTATCTAAGCCTCTATTTAGATTTCCACAGAAGGCAACTTTCTGTGTCCCTGCATGTCTGAATCACCTTGTCAAGATAATCATGTTTATCAGAAGTTCTCAACCTTTTTGTGCTCAGGCCCACTCCAGTGTCTTCACGATGTTGGGAAGATGACCGAATCACTGCTCTCTTACTTTTGTCATGTTTATACTCACATTATCCAGCCACTGTTATACTGCCATTTATTACGCCTCTTCTCTTAACTCCTGATCCCCTGTCTACTAATAGCTTTTTCTAGCACGAAAATGTTTCATATTGGATGGAGCTGGGAGAGTGGTGCTGTGAATGGGATAAAAGAAAGCAACAAGAATTTGAGGGATAAAAATTGTAAAAAAAATTGTCCCTCAAATCTTGTACACCAGGGGTCCTCAAACTTCAGCATGTGTCAGCATCATAGACACACCTGGGAAACCATTTCCACATGTGGTTTAAAATCATGTCCAAATACCATTTATTTTTTTTAAGGGTCATTACATTTTGCTCTGTTCTAGGGAATGCTGATCCTGGGAGCACCTGGAGACACTTTGACAAGAGTCTAGGAATCCAAATGACTTTTGAAATTATATTTTACATTACACAAGCACATGTAAGATTAAGTCTGGACACTCAAGAGGGTCCCTTGCTCTCAGAAGATCTCAAAGGGCTCATTACCAAAACATATTTTAAAGATCTCCATTGACAGCATGCATAAAGATTCAAGTCAAAACCTTTAAGGAAATGCAGGTATTAGAATATCACAGAATAAGGACTTTAGCCAATGGTAATACTTCTTTTATAGTTCACAGAATAATTCTATTGCCACCATTGACCTTTGTAATCATTTATTCCTTTCTTTTGTGATTATACACTGATCCTACCAAGAAGTACATTAAGTAACCCATCAGTCAAAAAGTTTAGATGAAACATCTATTACAGGTCTAACATGATGTTGGCTCAATAGTGTACCCCAAGATTGCAGAGTTCCTGCTCACAGGTAACTCTGGGTAAAGACTCTGACATTTACTACTTTTAAACCCCATGAGAGTAAGAACTTTGTTTTTCTTGCCCCAAACTCTGTTTTACGTACCAAGAAGGGCATCTAGGAATTCACAAGACCACAACCAATGATTATAAATAAGTGGATTCAATACCTCAAAGATTTGTACTATAAATGCATAATGATACTGAAAAATAAACAAAATATGCACAGTGGCTGACTGAATAAAGTACTCTGGAGAGTACTTCTGAATAAAGGCAATCAGAGACCCAACCACCAAATCATATCAATGAACTGAAAAGTTGACTTCACAGGGAGAATGAACTGAAGTTTACATATGACAGTTCCAAATCTCTCTTTGCTCCAGATATTTGGCATAGGAAAGAAGTCAGTTAAAAGAGTACAGGCTTGGAAGATCACCTCTCCACCACATCCTTTTCTTTAACGAGCAAGAATGTGGATGCCAAAGGATTCAGGGAACGAAAAGCAGGCTACTAGCCACGCATATCCATCATGTGCCTATCAGTAAGTGTGGGGCAGGCAAGCCCTTAACCAGATTTAAAGCTGATACATCATCTCTCTAGTTTCACTTAATCCCAAGGGGGCTACTCAGCTTTGTAAATCTAAAACTTGTCAGCCTCTAGATCCATTTAAATGAGGATACCATGTTAAAAGGAGGCAGGTTGTGAGGTCGTCTGAGTAATTCCTAGTTTCTAAGTGTATTAAATCCTACGTCCATTAGGAGGAAAGAGGAAAGAGTCAATGTCTCTCAAAAATCCTGAAAAGGTTATTCTGTGTTGTGTATAAATGCTTATTATCTTAAATAAATAAGCAGGAGTGTCAGTGATTTCCTACATTAGACCACCTATTTATTAAAACTGGGGTCCCTCCTATTCCACTCTCTCCGCAGAAGGACACACACAGCCTCACACACATTAGAAGCAAGAACATTTCTTCTTCTTGGGAAACACCTGTCTTGGGAGTTCTTGGTTATGGCACTTCTGAGCCTGCACAGGGTTGAGGATACAAATGGTGCAGTGACTCTTTTGGAAGTCACCTTTGTCCCTGAAACTTCAGTCACCTGGAGACTGCACGCCTTATTGCCTGCAGCAGCTCAATTTTGACAGAAATCTCATTTGAGCAACAAAATTTAATTGGAGAGTCTAAATAGCACAATTTATTTAATGCTGAAATAATCATTCTTTGTAATTTTTGATGACTGGAATTGTTTTCTCCTTCTGTTATTGGGCAGTTATAATGATCTTGCTTCTATTTTTTTTTTTTTTTTTTTAAATGGGAGAGGAAGGTAGCAGAACTCAGTAAACTACTACATCAGTTAGGTGAATATCCCTATTTTTATACATAAAGATTCCTACTTGTTTGGCTATTCAGACACACATACACATAATTCCTGGAATCCCTACTACATTCACAGCCCACTGCTTTCAGACACACATTTACAGGGCACTAAAACACAAACTCCTCACATGCCAAAATCAAGCCAGGGTGAAGATGTGAAGAGGTGGAAATGGCAGCAGGAGGAGGATGTGTAATCAGTAATAAGAAATACCTTGAGCCCACAGTGAAATCCCCCAGATTGTTCAGGATTCCCCCGCCCCCTTCCATCCACCGATTTATTAACCCTGAACAAAGATGTAATTGCAGGGTCTCAGAAACAACTTTGTTTTTTCTTTGTCAATTTTTGGCATTGTTTCGTTTGGCCTTGAATTTCTTAATATCTAGTCATACCATTCATTGCCTGTTTTCTGCCCTCAGTGGCCCATCGCCCCCCCCCCCCCCCCAACACATGAGAGAAGCATTAGCTTCTGAGACTTAAGGATGAGACCTCTGCATTTTCTTTGCTTGTTTAGGGCAAGAAATGAAGTGCTGCCTCTTTAACTGGCAGGAGCATGCAGAAGGAGCATACCTTTAATTTAGTGTTGGGATACCTCACTTGCACCCTGGCTGTTGTCTTATTGGAGACGGCAGCCTGCCTGAGATCCTCTAGCACTGAAATAATATCATCCAGCACGCATTTCTTATCCTGATTTCTCAACACACACAGATGGGTAAAAGTATAATTATAGCCCTTGTGGTTCACCTTCATTTCCAGCACGGCTCGGTGGGTCTGCAGGATCCCCTCAGTCTGGAGCAAAACATTGTCCCCGGGTGGGGAGAGGAGGATCACCCTGCCATACCTCCCAGGGGTGTGTAAGTCCGAATAGAGCTGGCTTTTGGACTGGTCCAGGGGGAAAAGACTGCTGGCCAGGCTGCGCTCGATCTTGGCCAGGCTGTGGCTGGGAGCGACCAGGCGCTCCAGGTCGCCCTCGGACTCGAAGCGGTTGAGCGCGCTGAGGCCGAAGGTGACGGTCAGGACTGCGGGCACGGTGAGGAAAAAGACCGGGTGCCGGCTCACGCACAAGCCCAGCCTGTGGCAGAACGACTGGAGCCCTCTGCGAAGCACCTGCCGCAGCATCCTCCACCGGATCCGGCTCGCAGGCGCTCCCGGCCGTCTTAAAAAGCACATGTGACATGTGTGAGCGCCGGGCTACCCCGCTCTCCCCATCCCACCGCCTCCAGGGGCAGCCCCACTCCCCGCCGCTGCTGCCACCCACCCCCTCCGCGCCGTCCCCCCACCGCTCCGCCCGGGCTTCCCCGGGCCCACCTCCATGCGCTCCTACTACTCTTCAAACACTGCAGCAAGTTGCAGCAAGGCGGCAAACGCCGGGAGACCGCGCGCGGGGCCCACCCCTGCCCGGCCTCCCCGCGCCCTCGCCGCCTCCCGCGCGGCCTCTCACCGCGTGAGCAGCTCGCCGCGGTCTAGCCCTTCATCTCGGTGCTGCAGTCCCCTGGCCGCTCGCGCTGGAGGTGGTTCCGCGCCGAGCGTCCCACAGATGTGAATTTCCTCTCGGTCCTGGAGGGGTTCGGTGCCCAGCTGGAACCATGTGCCTGGGTGTTGTAAGAAGCAGACATGTGCCCCGTGCGGGGGGAGGGGACGGACGAGAGGAGGGCGGGTGCGCGGCGTGGGGGCAGCTCGGCTTTTCCTTTATTAAGACGCTGACAGTTATTTTTAGAGTTTTGTGTTCCCTCTTCCCTCCCCGCGGTAGTGAAGGCAGGAGGAAATGGTGGTGGTGCTGCTGGCCCATTGGAGCCAGGGCGATTAGAGCCCGAGGAGGCGGGGGGCGTGGAGGGAGCCGGCTCCGGGCTCCGGGCTCCGGGAGGGAGGCAGCCTTCCTGCCGCTCCAGCTTCCTGGTGCCCTCGAATCCTGCCTTTCGGAGAAGAAAGGGAGCAGAGAAGATGATGCTGCGTTTTTAACATGCCACAGAGCACGCAGGGATTTCCTCACAACACCTTCCACGCTGTCATTCCACACAGGAGTCCGCGGCTGCTGGGGGCGGGCGGAGACCCCATTTATCCCTGGTGCGTTGGGGCGCTCTGATCCCCGCCTTGCTCTGGTGTCTGAAGAGGAGGCATTTGCCAATAGTCCTCACCTGTGTCGTGTGTGTTTGTGTGTGTGTGTGTGTGTGTGTGTGTGTCCGTGTGTATGTTGAAAGTGAAGATGTACAGGCAATATGTGCTTTCTCCTAAAACATTACATTCACTTTCTGAACTCTTGAGGTTGAAGGACAGAAGTTCACAGAGCTGATTTCAGTCCCCAACCCCTGAGGATTATTTCAAAACATCTAATTGCTGTGGCTAATTTCCTCCTGTGAGTGGAATTCCAGAAACGAACACCTCTAGACACACATCAGGTAGTCTTTGCTTGAAGAAAGTTAGGTGGGTAGGAAGAAAAACACTGGAGTCACTTGGTGTGGAGAGTAGTGAGTCTCCTTCACCACAGAAGAAAGAAACTCCTACCAGGCACAGTTCCTCCCTCCGCACTCTGAAGTATGAAAACGAGGAACTCTAAGCTTCAGATCAGGTCAACTTCAAAAACTTTACTATTAATAAGTGTGTGCTCATGTGAGAGATGGCCTCTTGAAAGGAGATGGGCTTTCCCAGGTGCAAGCTCTGGAAAGAAATCTTCAGGACACATTCTGAAGTTTGAATGTGAACTGGAGGCCTGCTTTCCAAAAAGTGTCTGTTCTTCTTGGAATGACTTCATAGAGAAGATTGAGTTTCAAGAGATGTTTCATGCACGCTTTCTTAACAACAGTGGAAGAGCCCGTGGGTTCTTCATTAGACACTTAGGAAGGTACCCATCCATGCACACAAACAAGCTAAAAGACTCCTCGTCGTAATAGGGGCATTTTATTATTATTTTTTTCTAGTGGAATTGATTCTTTAGTTAAGAGATCAATGAGACAGCAGAGAGCTCAGAAAGAACAGTGTTCAAGGTCAAGAGTCTAAAAGAAGGTGTCATCTATAAAATTTAAAAAAAAAAAAATGCAGCTTCTTAAAACTGAAAGTGACCTTGGTGGCCATTCAGTTTGAATTCGTACTGTGTGCAGTAAAAGCTTGTAAAATATCCTGATAGTTGTCCCCCTGTGTCGTGTTACAGCATTCTCCACGTCTAAGAACTCACACATTTTTCTAGGAAGCTCCTTCTGCTGTGAGACTGTCTTTTGTTGGGTTCAGATGAACTGAACTCTTGCAATGTTGATAGCTTAGTCTTCCCTCTTCTTCAGTGGGAAGAGGCCCCTTTGTATCCGACTGTCAGATTTTCACATTATTTCATATGATGTATTTCATTAGTGTCACGTGATGGCACATTTTTGCCTGTACAGCAAAGAGGAAATGTATCTATCATTCATTTTCAACGTTCTCTTTGTTACCTTAAATATACTTGGTCATATCCTCTATGTAGAATTTACTAATAACTTTTTCTGCAAAATATACTATAGTAGATTTTAGGAATGAGCACTGTTGACTAAATTTTCTAGTCTGTTTTATAAATAAGGACACTACACCAGGAACTGTAGAGATTAGGTGACTTTGAGGCCACACTTAGAGTGAAGCTGAGAGTGGCTGTCTTGCTCCTCAGCCTATCGTGTTTCCCTTGGTAGCAACGGACAGCCTACTTTCTTCACACCAAAAATAATACATCAGCATTATCTCCCCTTTTCTGACTCCCTCTGTTTCCCACACTTCCTTACCCAATAACTTTAATATTTAGGAAGGAATAAACAATACCACTATATAACTGACTAAATATTGTATGATAAGTTCCCAATATGAACTACTCTAACATAAATATAATTATGTTGTAGAATTATAATGGCATGGGACTACATTCACATGAAAAATTGCACACAGTATGAAACCACTTTGAAAAATAAAAAAAATCATAGACAAAAGATAAAGTCTAAATTAAAATATTCATGTCCATTGCTGGATGATGGGGCATGGTAAATAAAAAAAATAAATTTCTTAATTTAAAACAGGTTTAGATTATAGAAAATTTACAGATATAAGGGAAAGTTCTCCTATACCTCACACCCAGTTTCTCCTATCGTTAATATTGTACATTACAATGATAAATTTGATACAAATAATGAGCCAATACTGATAAATTATTATTAGCTGAAGTTTATATTTTATTCAGATGTCCTTATTTGTAGCCTTGTGTCCTTTTTATGGTCCAGGATCCCATCTGGACTACACTTGATCTTAGCCAAAAGGCCGAGAAGCGATAAGATCCCATCTGGGCTACTCCATGGCGTTTACTTGTCATGTCATGTTAAGCTCCTCTTTGGCTGTGACTTTCCTCATTTTTGATGACCTTGACAGTTTGAGGAGTATTGGCCAGTTATTTTGTAGAATGTCCCTCATCTGGAAATTGTCTGTTGTTTTACTCATGATGAGATGGCGGTTAGATGTTTGGGGAGGAAGAACACAGAGGTTAAGTGACATTTTTATCACACCATCTCAAGCGTATATTCCATCAAAGTGACATCACCTTGAACCTTGAGATCACTCACCTCAGTAATGTTTGTTAGGTGTCTCCATGCAAAGCTAATCTTTTTGGTAACTTCCACACTGTCCTTTATTGGAGAGAAGTAAGTCATTTCTCCACCTCTTTCCTCCTTGAAGTTGGAATCTAGGTAAGTTATATGACATTTTCCTGCACAAGATCGCTATCTATTCTCTGTATCTAGTCGTTCATTAAATTCTTATATTTACTGGTGTAGATTCATAGGTATTTCTGAATATTTCTTTTTGACAGTTCAGTACTACTTCTAGATATTTCCTTTTATAATTCAATACTACATTTTTGCTCAAGTTGTTCCAAATTTGGTCCATGGGAGCTCTTTCACTTGGCTCCTATGTTTCTTTGACACTTATGATTGTGAGGTGCTTTTTTCCTTTCCTTAAAAGTATTCATTACTCTTTGGTACATAAAATGCTTCAGGCTTGTCTGGCATCATCTTTCCTGCACCAGTATTAGAATCAGTCACTTCTCCAAGGAGCCCTGGTTTGTTTTATTAGACAGTGGTATGAGAAACAAATATCTGGGTGCTAGATCTCCTATTGGGGGTACCATTGAGGTGTCACAGCTTCTAATTCCTTTCAATTGACAAAACAAGGAAATTACATGGGTATATACTAATCTATGTATATGTCTGTCTGTAAAAGTTCTTTATATAACTACCTACATCTATATTAAGCTAAACATGAGTTTATATTGATGCCTCCAAATGTATTCTGTTGTCACAGTCACTCATTTATCTGTAACCTTCTATTCCAATAGTGAAAAACTTGACTTTGTGGGTTTTTTGAAAATTTCATTTTTTTAACATAAAACATAATTTTTTGTATCAGAAAAATTAATTTAAAGGAAGAAAAAAGTGTGGTTGTCCAATTTTTGTACTGTGAAAAGCTAATGTTAAATACTATTGGAGATTCATTAAAAGATACATTATATGCTAAAAAGAATATTAGCAATATTCCAGATGAGCTTACAGAAAATTATTTTTCATCAAAACCATTGTGAATATTAATCACATATTTTTGCAAATTTGATTTAAAATTAAGCTTAACAGAAAGCTGATGGCAGTGTTCAGGGCCAGTTAGTAACAATACATTAATCGATATTATTTGTTTCATACAAAATTGGTGAAATTAGGTTGTGCTTTTTCAAGGTGGGACTCCAGAAGGACCTGGACTTGGATTTAGAATTTGCTGAGTTCTGGGTGAGTTCCGTAATTCACTTCCTAGGTGTTTTGGGTTTAACATCTAACTCTCTGTCTTTATTTATAAACTTGGATTACATTAAGCCCCTTGATCAGTTCAGTCACATCACTATCCACTAAATCTCCACAAGTCAACTATATCAATTGATGTTGTAATACCATCAATTCTAACAAATAAGCCTCCAAAAATCAGTGGTATAAGACAAAGTTTCTATCATGTTCAAGGTTAACAGTCATCATGGATATTTCTGGTCAGCAGGGGGAAATGTGGAAGAGAGAGTCTTCAATTCCATAAAGTCATTTGTCCATCTTTAATTTATGACCTAAAGGTCATTCCTGAGGTCATTTTCTAGCTAACTGACTGAGAAGGAAGACTGAGCCTGTAAGGAGAATACCTGGCAGGTTTGTATGGGTTGGTCTTGAGTGGCACACATCACATTTTCATGCATTCCCCTTGGTTATAACTTAATCTTCTGAATAGCAGCAGTTGAGCTGTGTGCATGAGGAAGGGGAGATGAATTTGGTATCAGGCAGCAGACTCACTCACTCTCTTCCTGGATTCTTTGCCCCTGTTTACCCCCATTTCCTGTTATGTGTTGAAGGCTAATATCTGACCCACTTTTGTCATTCCACATAGCCATGGCTATGTCAAGCAATGCTGTCTTGTTGGCTTTAAGAAAATGCTCCAACCACTCACAAAAATTAATTCACAGTGGATAACAGACTTAAACCTAAGACAGGAAATTATAAGAATTCTAGAAGTAAAAGATGGAAAAACATTATATTGGCATAGACAAAGAGTTGGTGAAGAAGATCCCAAAGGCGGTCACTGCAATAATAAAAATTAACAAATGGAATTGATTAAATTAATATGGCTTCTGCACAGCCAAGGAAACAAGAGAGTGAATAAACCCACAGAATGGGAGAAAATCTTTGCATGCTATACATTCGATAAAGGGTTATTGATGAGAATCTATAAAGAGTTCAAACAAATCAGCAAGAAAAAAGTTAACCAACCCCAGAAAAGTAGGAGCAAAAGGCATGAACAGGAACTTTTCAAAAAAAGGTAGACTAATGGCCAATAAACACATGTAAAAATGCTTGACATCTATAATCATCAGGTAAGTACAAATCTAAACCTCAGCGAGATATCAGATAGTTCCAGTGAGAATGGCAGTTATCAAAAAATCTCCAAACAACAGATGCTACCATGGATGTGGAGGGAAAGTCTCACTTACACACTGTTGATGGGACTGCAAACTAGTACAACCTCTATGGAAAATATTATTTAGAAACCACCAAAGAACTAAAAGTAGACCTACCATTTGATGCAGCAATCCCCACTATTGTGTTTTTACCCAAAGGAAATAAAAAAGTCATTTTATCACAAAGACACATTTGCTCAAATATTTATTGCAGCATAATTCACAATTGCAAAGATATGAAATAAGTGTCCATCAACACATGAGTGGATTAATAAAACGTGGTGTATGAATACTATGGAGTACTACTCAGCCATAAAAAATGATGAATTAATACATAGGTAGCAACTTGGATGGAATGGGAAACCAATCTTTAAGCTAAGCAATGTATCACAAGAATGGAAAAACAAACACAACATATACTCACTATTAAGATGGAATTAGTCAATCAACACCCATGTGCACAGATGGTAGTTAAACTCAGTGGAAACCAAGTAGGTGGGAGGCAGAGAAGGGATGGGCAAATTTGCACCTAATGGATCCAATGCTTGCTATCTGGGTGATAGATACACTTACAACTTTAACTCAAACTGCACAAAAACAATTAATGTAACTAAAAAGTTTGTGCCCCTGTAATATTCTGAAACTTTAAAAAGTGCTCCTGGGCCTCCTGTTGTGATAGCTTTAAGGAGTTTGCCTGGGATAAGCCACGTGTCCTGGATGAGGTATCTCGTATGCAGGAAAAGCACATCTGAGAGGTAAAGTTTTAGAGGCAATTTCACTCTCAGGGTTTTGGATGTCTCTGATTGCACCTGTTTAAACAGCAAGGGCATTTCTTATCTCACCTAAACACAACGTCCAGAAGAATGGCAGTTACAGAGCTGATGAATCTGTAGATTCAAGGTTGTCATTGACAATCCTCATGTGCCTTGCTCATTCCAGAGTGAGCTCTGTGCTCATACTTTCTGCACAGGCAACACATTGAGGCAGACAAAAGAAGCTGCCTCAGCTTATGTGTCTCTTCAAAAAGTGAGGAAGACTTTGCCTCCAGTTTTTTTTTAAGCAGGGTGTGCTCCATTTCTTAGGGTCAAGTGGCATTACCATGGCTGACCACAACCTCAAAGTAATAGACTCAAGAGATTCTCCTGCCTCAGCTTACCTGAGCAGCTGGAACTACAGGTGTATGCCACCATGCCTGGCTATTTTTTCTTACTTGTTGGTAGAGACAGGGTCTCAGGCTGGTCTCCCAACTCCTAGAATCAAAGCAATCCTTCATTCTCAGCCTCACGAAGTACTGGAACTCCAGGGACAAGCCACCACACCTGGCCTAGATTTCCTCTTAAGTCCCATGTCCGTGTCTAAATAAATCACTAGCAAGGGTAAGGATAATGTGATGATTTGCTGAGACCCATCACAATGAACTGGGAATAGGGCCAGTCTCCTCTCTGAGAACACTGTCCTGTGGGACTTTATGTAGTGTGTATTTATTTTGTTTTGTTTTTAAACCAAAGCTTCTTTAAGAAGAAGCATGGTGCGATGGTGGGGATGTTTGGATGTTGGGCAGCTAATATTACCTTTGATCCTGAGTTTTGCTGTACGAAGCAAACTTACTTGTGGAGACCATGTACTTTGGTTAATAAGCCTTAGATTTATATCTACAAAGTACAGTCATATCTCAGAGATATTTGGGGTTTAGTTCCACACCACTGCAATAAAGCAAACTTCACAATAAAGCAAGTCACAAATTTTGGTCTCCCAGTGTACATAAAAGTTGTGTTTCACTATACTGTAGTCTATTAAGTGTGCAGTAGCATTATGTATGAAAGAACAATATGCATACCTTAATTAAGAAATACTTCATAGCTTAAAAAAACTAACATTTATCTGAGCTTTCAGCAAGTTCTAATCCTTTTGCTGGTAGAAGGTCTTGCCTTGATGTTGATGGTTGCTGAATAAATGATTGGGTGGATTGCTGAAGGTTGGGGTTGGCGTCATTATGGTAATTTCTTAAACTAAGAAGATAATGAGGTTTGCCACAGTTCTTGACTCTTCTTTCCTAAAACATTTCTCTCTAGCATCCACACAGGATATGTTCCTTCAAAATTGTTGTCAATTTTCCAATTAGCTGATCCATCTGACCAGGGACTCTGGTAGCTGCGTGCCCTCTGGAACCCTATCTGCCTCTGCACAGAGCCCTTCTCCTGGCCAGAGACTGCTAGAGCCTTGGGCTCCCTGTGCCAAAGTCACTGGGTGCCAGGCACAGAGAACTGTGTGCACCACCCCCAGCCCTGTTGCTGAATCC
>CAUYPK010135669.1:0-12567 GCA_963574355.1 Loris lydekkerianus
ACAATTCCAGCCCAGCCTCTATCAGCATCAACCAGCATACATACAAGGGAGGAAGCCTTCACACAATTCCAGTCCAGCCTCTATCAGCATCAACCAGCATACATGTAAGTGAGGAAGCCTTCACACAATTCCAGCCCAGCCTCTATCAGCATCAACCATCATACATGTAAGTGAGAAAGCCTTCACACAATTCCAGCCAGCCTCTATCAGCAACAACCAGCATACATACAAGTGAGGAAGCCTTCACATAATTCCAGCCCAGCCTCTATCAACATCAACCAGCATACGTGTAAGTGAGGAAGCCTTCACACAATTCCCGCCCAGCCTCTATCAGCATCAACCAGCATATATGTAAGTGAGGAAGCCTTCACAGAATTCTAGCTCCAGCCTCGCAGCTGCCCCCACTGATGTATTAGCAGAGCAGAATCTAGCTTTGTCAGCTCAGCCATACCCAGATTGCACATTTGTGAGCAAAAAATCATTAGATTTGAGGGTGCATGGTTATATAGCAAAAGAATTAGAACAGTCTATTTCTCCAACAGGTCATTCTCTTACCATCTTTGTTAAGATGATAATCCTATTGGTATTCCTTTTTTACCATCCTTGCTTCAGGTTTCTCCACAGTACTTATTTGATACATTCGTTTTTTATTTTACTTGTCAATTATCTACTTTACCAGAGTAAAAACTTCTACTCTGAACGAAGACAAAATAATAGACTAGGTTTACTGTTCCTACCTTAAGTAACTAAAAAACTAGATAAAAATATATGAAACAATGATTTTTCAACCGCTGAACAACAGGCAAAACAGGACAATGACCCCTGTGAATCAGAAACAAAAACATTAATTCCTGCCTCCTAGGCTGTTAGGTAGGGAGAGAAAACTCAGATCGAACCCAGCAATCTCCCTGAGCTGAAAAGATAAAATTGAGAGTTAAGGATGGGTGGAGGTGGGAGAGGGAGAGAGCACTTATAATTTACAGGAATATATGAGAGAAGAAAGCTATGCATTCTGAACAAATAAATAGCAAGCTCCAAAAATCTGCACTGTGGTCCCCTTGAGTACTCAACTGAGTTCTCATCAGCATATATATGTGAATAAAAGTACTTGAAGCAGGAGAAAGGACCACAGGAAAGAATCTCTGGAGCTCACTTAGGTTCCCACTAGCCAGATGTTAAAAACAATAATTACCACCCTCATAAAACACAGGGCAGCAGCAGGGGGTTGTCTAATGGGACCATCAGACCTAATCTAATGGACCAGACTACTCGGGTCCAATCTTACAAAAGTTTAAAAGCAAACCTCAAAAGGATCAAACTGTTTCCAAGTCAACTGCATCTAAGAACAAAGCTCAAGAATATTTGCAGGAATAAAAAATACCCAGCATTCGTTAAGGTAGAATTCACAATGTCTGACATCCAATTATAAATAAACAGACATACAAAAAAGAAAGAAGCTATGACCCATATGAAGAGAAAAATGAATCAATGAAAACCAATGCATAAATGATACAGATGATAGAATTAATGGCCAGGCACATAAAATGTTTATAACTATAATCCATATTTCAAGAAGGCAGAAGAATAGATGTTTAGGAAAGATGTGGAAAATATAAAAAAGCCCTCAAATATCTAAAGATGAAAAGCATAATATCTGAGATAAAATATACAAGAAATAGGATTAACAACTTAGGTACTTCTGGAAAAAAGATAAATAATGAGTTTAAGCCATAGCACTAGCAGACAGACCCAGTAGCTCATGCCTGTAATCCTAGCACTCTGGGAGGCTGAGGTAAGAGAACCATTTGAGCTCGGGAGTTCAAGACCAGCCGGAGCAAAAAGTGAGACTCTAGAATAGAAAAATTAGCTGGATGTGGTGGCAGGTGCCTGTAGTCACAGCTGCTTGAAGCTGAGCCTGGGAGTTTGAGGTTGCTGTGAGCTAGGCTGACGCCATAGCACTCTCTAGCCTGGGCAACAGAGTGAGACGACTGTCTTAAAAACAAAACAAACACTGAAAACTAAGCAGAGAAAAAATAATGAAAAAAGGAAAATAAACAGAAAAGTGGGATAACTTTCTTACCAGAAACCACTGAGGCCAGAAGAAAGTAGCACAGTATTTTTCAGCTGCTTAGAGAAAATAACTATCAATTTATAGAATGTATAGAAGCCAATAACCACCAAAAATATCCTTCAGGAATGACCCAGAAATTACTTTAGTAATGCAGTGAAATTCAAAACATCCTTAGATGAAGGAAAACAAAAAGAATTTGTCTCCAGTAGAACTATCCTGAGGGAAGGGCTAAAGAAAAGTTCTTTAAACAAAAGAGAAATTATCAAAGAAAGTTCAGAACATCAGAAGAAAAAGAACACAGTAAGCAAAAATATAACTAAATGCATTTCTTCCTTTTCCTCTTGAGTTTTTATTAAATGCTTGACAGCTAAAGTGAAAATTAAAACACTGCCTGATGTGGTTATAAATGTATTTTGAGAAAATAATTAACACAATCATAAAGAAGTGAGGGCAAAGGTACATAAGGAGAGGTGAGATTGCTACATTTCTATTGAACTAGTAAAATAACTCCAGTAGAATTGACAAGAATTATACTACATTTAAAAAACTGATCCCAAAAGATTATAAATATGTGATTCTATTTTTTATAACATTCCTGAAATGAGCAAAGATAGAAAGGGAGAACAGATTTGTGATTGCCAGGAATTAGATGAAATATAAGGTGAAAGGGAAGAAAATTATAAAAGGGAAACATGAGGACCCTTATGGTAAAGAAAATGTTCTGTATCTCGACTATATCACTGTCAACATCTTGGTTGTGGCAGTCCTATTAAGATGGTACCATTCGAAAAACTGGAGTAAAGAATACATGAGATATCTCTGTTCTATTTCTCTTGACAAGTAAATCAAAAATTACCTCAAAGTGAAAAATTTAATTTAAAAAATAATGTCTATTCTGCTACTCTTCCACCTGTCTTTTCCTACAGACTAAAACAAGGCAGGGGGAGACAGGGTATTCTTGAGAATGTGCAGCCACACGCGGGCCCTCATGCTCATCTTCAGCCCTAATTCACACCATCTGGTGCTATGAAAAAACTACAATCCAAGAAGTGCAATGAAAATGGTTCTAGAATAGAACCATTCCTAAGTACCTGGCAGAAAAAAATCACAGATTCTTTCTAAAAGAAACCATCGAATTCCAAAGTGCAAATAGTTTCCAAAAAATAAACACAAAATAAAAAACAAACAGTTCACAAATTTTTAAAAAAATCAATATAAGAAAACAAGACACCATGAATGAGAGTCAGCAAGGAAATACAGCAGATGACAAACATAAAACTTCAATATTGAAACTATCAATTACATTACAAAATAAGTGTGTTTAATACAGCCTTAAGAAATAAAAAAGTTTTGAAATTACGAAGCATTAGCAGGCTTTTGAAAGTATCAAATTCCTAGAAAAGAATGCAATAGACATTAAAAACACAAAGTTTAACAGTATATTTAAAATATTTGTAAAAAGAAAAAAAGAATATTGACTTACCACTCTTTGAATAAATATTCAACAAAGAAGAAACCTCAGACCCAGAAAGATTTATTTAATGTTCAAAGGTACATAACTACTTAACAGAAGGAAAGCCTGGAAACCAGGTCTGCTAGTTGCAGTCGAAACCTTTCCACTTTAGGACCTTGCTTCCCAAGGGCACGCACAAATGGACTAATCAATAAAACAACACGACCTCCCCCAAAACACAAACTTTAACAGTATATTTAAAACATTTGTATAAAGAATTGATGAACTCTGTAAAATAACCAAATGAATTTTCTAAACTTCTTACATACACAGATGTAAAATATTAGACTTGAGCATTAAGAGATAGGAAGGATATAATAGGATGATCTAAATATACCGTATATACTTGAGTATAAGCCGAGTTTTTTCCGGCACAAAATTTGTGCCAAGTTCGGGTTTTTTGGCACAAATTTTGTGCCAAGAAAACTCAGCTTATACTCGAGTATGTACGGTATATCCTGGAGGGGAAAGAATGGAAGAGAAATATTTAAATACATAATAGCTAAGTATTTCAAGAACTGATGAAGTATGCCAATCCATATATTCAAAAAGCTCAACAAACCTCCAAGTAAATAAAAAGAAAAGAATTTCAATGCAGCCAGACAAGTGAGACAGAAATGAGATTACCTTAAAAGAAACAGACTGACAGCCAGCTTCTCAACAGCAAACAAACAAACAAAAAAAGGAAGCCAGAAGACCAAGCATGATACTTTTTTGTCCTGAGAGAAAACTGTGATTAAGGAATACTATACATTAAGGAATACTATACATCTCTGAGAAATGCAAAAACAGAGATTTTTGTCACCAGTAGTTCATCATTAAAGAAACTCCTAAAATCCGTAATTATTGGAAAAAAGAAAAATGATCCCAGAGGGGAGGTGATGAATCCTGATCTAGCCCCTAGCCAGGTAACAGTGAAGCATACCTGATTTCTACTAAACAACTATTACAATGCCATAATCATGTGGTGCCATAATGACGTCCACCAAGAAGACAACTTTGTGGGAAAACCAGCACCAACTCAGTGCATATGCAATGCCTAAAGAGGCTCAGACACTACCTGTTAACCAAGACACTGAGAATTTACTTATCAGATAATATGAAACAGAGATTGTTCATGAATTGCAGCTTTAAAAACCTACACTTTCCCTAAGCCTTAAGTCTTACTCTAACTACTACCCCTCAGTAACTGGATCTAGTACTGGGGTTGGCAGTAAAATGGTTTACTCTTTGATCACTAAGTTTGTTTGTTTGTTTTTTTCTCTTTAGCAAAGTAGTGAGAGATGAAAGAAATGAACAGCTACAAAAATTAACTCAAAATAGATCAAAGACCTAAAAGTAAGATCTAATATAAAAACTCTTAGAAGAAAACAGAGGGAAAGCTTAAGAACATTGGATTTGGCAATGATTTCTTGAACAATGATACCAAAACATGGACAATAAAGAAAAAATAGATAACTTGGACTTCATCAAAATTAAAAATTTTGTGCACCAAAGCTATCAGAGCAAAAAGGTAACCCACAGAGTTCCCACATTAATATCCATAATATATAAAGAATTCTTATAATTTAACAACAATAAAAACCCCAAACATCCTGATTAAAGTGTTTTATCTCTTAAAAATGGACAAAGGACTTAAATAAACATTTCTTCAAAGAATACATACAAATGGCCAAATAGAACATGAAAAGATGCTGAACATCACTAATCAACATGGAAACCAAAACCACAAGGAGAGAAGCACTTCACATCCACTAGAAAAGAAAAGGATGGGAAAGGAGAGGAGGGGGGATGAGAGGAAGGGGCAGAAGGAAGGAGGGAAGGCAAGGAGGGGAGGAGGGGAGGAGCGAGGGGAAAGGAAAGAAGAAAGGGGTAAGGAGGGAAGGCGGGGGAGGGAGGCAGGGAAGGAGGGGAGAGAGGAAGCAGCAGATGAGTGTTGGTGAGAATGTGGAGAAACTGGAACTCTTGTGCATTTCTGGTGGGAATGTAAAATAGTACAGCCACTGTGAAAAACAGTTTGGTAGTTACTAAAAAAATTAAACAGAACTACCACAAGATCCAGCAATTCCAATTCTGGGTATACAACCAAAGGAACTGAGAGATTCCCACATTCACCTGGCTTTAATAAAGAACTCTTCAAGTGGGTAGATGAGACCTCATCACTGCCCAATGGCTGTGGGAGCGCCCCTCCCACTTCTCTATCTGTAGAGGCCTTATGAAGAATAACAAAATTCCACTACTCTGCTAGCCAGGCAGGCATCAGCAGCAGCTTAAGGGAAGTCCAAACTTTACCCCCACACAGCACAAGGGACCCTACCTGCCTCATGTTGTAAATAAAAGCCAGATGAGGAAAATGGACTTCCATTCCCACCTCCCAGTTATAAGAGAGTGTTCCCTTGCTGCCATAGTGTTAGAGGAGGTCTGTCAAAATAGATCTAAATAAGAACCAGTCTCATATCCAAAATGTCTAGGATATGATCAAAAATCACTTGTCATACCAAGAACCAGAAAAAATCTCAACTTGAATGAGAAAGACAATCAACAGATGCTAGAATCACATAACAAGTACTTTAAAGGCACCATCACAAAAATGTTTCAATAAACAATTATTAGCATGCATGAAACAAAAGTGAGAAACATTAATTCTCAGCAGCGAAATGGCAGATAAAATATAGTGACTGAAGTTACAATGTACTAAGGGGGCTCAACAGCAAATTGAAGATGATAGAACAATCAGTACCCGGAAGATAAAAACCACAGATATTACCCAACCTGAACAATAAAGAAAAAATAGACTTAAAAAAATGTGGCAAGCACCTACACTACTGTAACAAAAGATATAATAAGCATTCAAGTCCTGGAAGAAAAGAAGAAAGGCAGGCTTGAAAAAGAACTCAAAGAAATAATGGCTGAAAACTCCCCAAATTTGACAGAAGACATAAAACAAGAAGCTGAGCAAATCCTGAACAGGATAAGCCTAAAGAAATCCACATCAATACTCATCATAATCAAATTCCTTAAAAACTAAAAAGAAAAGATTTCTAAAGTAGTGAGGAATAAAAACCATCATATTTATTAAGGGCAAAGCAATTCCAATGACAGCAGATCTCACATCAGAAACCACAGAAGCAGAAGTAGCACAACACTATTCAAGTGCTGGAAAAAAAAAAAAAAAAAGAGTTCTCAGCCCACAATTACATCCAGAGAAAATATCCTTTAGGAATCATGAAGAAATCAAGATATTCTCAGATGAAAGGAAACTAAGAAATTTGTTGCAAGCAAACATAGCCTAAAAGAGAACAGCTAAAGGGATTTATTGAAATAGAAATAAGAATGCTAAGAAACCACTTTATATTAAAAGTGAAACACGAAAATGACATTCTATGATAATGTATAAATATGGTATACACACACAGAATGAGAAAGTAAGCAGCCTTTAAAAGGAAGCTTAAAGCCTTAAAATGGTACATATGACAACACAGAGAAACTCTGAGGACATTATGAAACAAGCCAGTCACAGAAAAACAAATACTATTAAATATATGGAGTATCTACAGTAGTCAAATTGATAAGAGACAGAAAATAGAACAGTGGTTGTCAGGGACTGAGCAAGAAGGGAACTGGAGTTGATCAATGAGGACAGAGTTTCAACTCCGCAAACTGAGGAGTTCCATAGCTGGATAGTGTTGATGGTAGCAGAACAAGGAGAAGGTACTTAGTACCACTGAACCGTACACACTTTGAAAGGGTTAAGATGGTAAATTACACCTTGTGCACTATTTTACCACAGTTTTTTTTTTTTGTTTTTTTTTTTGGCTGGGGCTGGGTTTGAACCTGCCACCTCCAGTACATGGGGCCTGTGCCCTTCTCTGTTGAGCCACAGGCGTCACCCAATTATTTTAAATTAGATTGTTTATCACCACAAATTGTGGAAGTAGCAAAATTGCCTGCAAACTGGGTTTCTAATGCATCTGCATTACAAACACATACTGTGGATAGTTATATTATGGATATGTATAAATGTATGTCTAAGTATGACACAAATTTCTGTTTTTTCCTTGTAATGCAAAAATAAAAATTCTACCTACACATTAAAGGCTTTCATATGACTTTGGTATATATATACATATATGTAGACAGAAACATATAAAATAAGAGTACATTCCACTCACATGTATTTGTGTGCATATCTCCTAGCTCCTTCCATTGAAAAGAACTAGAAGCAGTGACATCCCTACAACAATAAGCACAATTAGCACTCGCATCTCCGTTTCTAAGCACCATTCTCCAAAAAAGGATCTAGAGGTCTTTGTAGATGGATGATTTTAGAATGAGGGCTGAGAGATTATAAGAGGAAGTAGGAATACTGTACTGACAGAAAGCATTAATAAATGGTCAAAGAATGGCATGCTTATGTCAAGAGGACATAAGAATCAGTTGAAAGGGCTCTCACTGCCCAAATGTGAAATAAACATTAAAATAAATAAATGAGTTACTCAATGTATAAGTAAACATTAAAAATATTATTATACAGAGTGACAAATACATGGCTAAGTATTCTGAAAATTTAAATTCACATGTCTTATTTTCTAAATAATATTAAAATACTGATGATGGGCAGTAAGAATTAGAGCAGCGGTTCTCAACCTGTGGGTGGCGACCCCTTTGTAACAATGAAAATACATCCTGCATATCAGATACTTACATTGCGATTCATAACAGTAGCAAATTTACAGTTATGAAGTAGCAACAAAAATAATTTTATGGTTGGGGGTCATCACAACATGAGGAACTGTATTAAAGGGTTGTGGCATTAGGAAGGTTGAGAACCACTGGATTAGAGAACGGCTGTAATGGACCTGAAACCCCTGAAGGACCCTTTGGAAAAATTTATTGTACATATTTAAAACTCACTTTGTCTACTTAAAATCTAAATGTTAGCTATTGAAGTTAACTGGCAGAAAGATGTGTTCTTAAGCCAAATATAACAAGTTTGATCACATTTTTAAAATCTGATTGTCAAGTTTTTATTCAGTGTATTTGCAATATTCAATTTAGAAATAAATATGTAAATGAAGCAAACTAAGAATAAAAACATCATCAATTTTGATATGAATAAAGTTATAATGTTTTAGCCTTCTTTCAGTTTTTAAATTTTCAAGAATCAAATTGGTCACTGTATCTACTTTTGTAACTTCATGTTTTGAATGTTTCCATTTTATTTTTTAAAATGTTTGTTTCCATTTCAAAATGGGTAAAAACTGAAATTAAAGTACATCATTAAAATATATCATATTTCCTATGACTTACGTAATTTAAAAATCAAATCATAGCATTTCTAAATAGTCATGCTTTTCTAGTAAGCAGCTCTATGAATCATAATCATTAAGTGATATAAACTACATTCATTTTATTATATTAACATAAAAATTTAATACTTTCCTAGTATCTACTTTATCTTCAACTCCATGCCTACCAGTATCTCTCCACAACTTGCCCATAAGGCTTAGTCCTAGCCCTAGCTTTTCCACTGCCGTCAAATTATATCAAGAATATTTAGGTTTGGCTTCTGTTGCTCAGTGGTTAGGGCGCTGGCCACATGCATTGGGGCTGGCGGGTTCGAACCCGGCCCGGGCCTGCTAAACAACAATGACAATAACAAAAACACAGCTAGGCATTGTGGCAGGTGCCTGTAGTCCTAGCTACTTGAGAGGCTGAGGCAAGAGAATCACTTAGCCCAAGAGTTTGAGGTTGCTGTGAGCTGTGACACCACAACACTCTACCCAGAGCAACATACTAAGACTCTGTCTCAAAATAAACAAATAAATAAATAAATAAAAATTTTAAAAAATAAAAGAATATTCAGTTGTAGGCTCAAATTTCTCAAAAACCTTTATTTCATTTTATATATCCAGGATTTACATCAGTTTTTTAAATATATAATTTACCTTGTGTTTTATATTCTCAAAGAAAATGCACATGTCAAAGAGTGAGGAAACTGATTAGGAATACATACATACTTCAGAAAATCATAAAGATACAAGAATATGCATAAAAACCACAATGTATACAGTAAGAAATATAAGCAGATTCTTATGCATATTCTGTGTAGCTAAGAAAAAAAGCTGACTATTTTATAATCTTTACTACTAAAAACAAACCACAGAAGGAGAAAGTTAAGTCCTTTTTTAGAGTTAGGTAAGTGAAATATGTTCATTCAGGAAAAAATAATTTCATAATGTGTTATAGCTGATGATTTTGAAAAAGTATGCTCTTAAAGCTTTTAAAGTAAATTTCTAGAAGCTCCTCTTGAAACTGAAAATTCTACAAAGTGGTTTTTAAATTTTGAATTTTTTTTAGTTTAACATGGGCTTTACTATCTAAAGGCAGTTTGATAATTACTCTCTGCTTTAATTTGTTTTGTAATTTCAGATCTTCATATACGAGATGTAAAAAAAAAAGACTTTGGATTTGTTGTAAAAGCTTAATACAAAGCAAGATTTTACTTTATTATTCTAGTTAAATGCAAATTCTATAATAAAGTAATTTATATTAACAAGTTTTCAGTGAATGAATCATAGTATATATTTTCTGAATTTAAACTAATAAGTGACGTAACAAAATGCTTACCAACATATGACATTTGTTTCTGAATTATATAGCATAAAAACACTCAAATAATAAACTATAATTAGGTTAATGTGAATAAAGTGTGCTTTTAAATTTTTGTAAAACTACGTATTTTCATATCTTCCCTCTGTACTATACTATTAAGGTGTCCTGCATATAACTGTATTCCATGTTCTTCTAAAATAGTCATGAAATAAGCTCCCAGAACTCCACAATCTTACAATTAGAAAGTAAATACAAAAAAACTCTTTTGAACCTATGTAACTTATATTTCGCTGTCACAACAAATTATATCAAGCACTCATTCAATTAATAGGAAACTAAAAATGTAAAGTTTCAGAACTCTGAAAGAATAGTTTACAATCTATTTAACTATGATCAACTTAACTATGATCAACTTATCTTTACAATTAAAAACTAATCAACTAGATGGTTAATCACACATGACAGAATCATATTTAAAACTGGATGGACCTTTGAACATCAGATCAAGTCCCTTACTTAAAGTTGAAGAAAAAGAAATTCACAAACCTGGAGTGACTTGTCCAAAGTCACTCCTAATACAGGCCTTATGATGACATTATAATTTTGACCTGATAGTGTCATTAAAACTACAATGGCATTATTTTCCCTCCCACTTCCATCTTAATACTCTTCTTATTTCAACCTTACTTATTTTAATATTTGTTCTAGTACTGGCAATGGGTAACCCACCAATAATATACTGTAGGTATTTAAACTTAGAAACTAAAGCTAAGGAGGCAAAATAATATGTCCTTTACTATTCCTGTTACCTTTATTTTTGATTACAGCTAAGATTTCCTCTGTGAGTAGGCTGTTGTTGACAAGCAGTGACTCAGCTTGTGAAACTGACTTGTTTATAGGTTTTAAATGTTCTACTGCATTATTACTAAATCAAAGGAGCTTGTTTATATTATTTGTTACCATGCATTTTAATCAAAAGCATGGACTCGTTTTAAAGTAAGAATATTACATTCTTATGCTACTCTGAACATGAAATTATACAACTGAAAAAAATGTTAAGGTTACTGAACACTACTTAAGACTGTTTATTTCCTATTGGAGCCGCCTATGGTACAACAATAGACTGCAGAGTCAAAAGATCGAGGCTAGAATCATTAGGCTAAGGTGGCTCCTTTTCTTTTATTTATTCATTTATTTATTATTTATTTTTTGAGATAGAGTCTCATTATGTCACCCTTGGTAGAGTGGTAGAGTGCCATGGCATCACAGCTCACAGCAACCTCCAACTCTTGGGCTCAAGCCCTCTCTTGCCTCACCCTCCCAAGAAGCTGGGACTACAGGCGCCGGCTACAACGCCTAGCTATTTTGTTGCTGTTGCTGGTTAGCTAGCCTGGACCGGGTTGGAACTTACCAGCCTTGGTGCATGTGGCTGGTGCTGTAACCATAGTGCTACGGGTGCCAGGCATGCTTTTCTTTTAGATGTATCACCCTAAGCAAAGCCTGAACTTATCACTGACTCTCAGAGTACTAAAAGCGAACATATCCTCCCCACGGTTTTACTGACTGAAAAAAAAATAATAATAATTTGAAAATGTTCTATAAATTACAAAAGGTATTATTATAAAATTATCAGTTACTATCTTTATAATGTATTTTAAAAATATATAATTATTCTGGGAGGCCAAGGTGGGTGAATCACCTGAGCTCACAAGTTCAAGACCAGCCTGAACCCCTGTGAGACCTTATCTCTAAAAATAGCCAGGTGTTCACCACCATGGTACTATTAAGGCCTGAGTAAAGAACACAAGAAGAGTCACAGTCCCTAAAACCTCAGTGCTAAAAAGTAAGTAATCAATAGTTGCAGAAACAAGCTGATATTTAGACCCCAAATTAAAATATATTGGAGTTTCAAAAGGGGGGAATGAGAGAGGATACCCGAGAAGGGTGAGGTCTAGAAGAACAGGTCTTCTCAAGGAGACCACAAGGATACACATGCAGGGTCCTCTCCATGGTGACTCAGCTCTTGGGAATTTGTGGACTTAACTTCCTGGAACTTGGAAATTTCCAAGTTCTGTGAAATACTGTAGTTCTATAGGGGCTGGAATAGCATCTCCTGTTTGATTCAAACTGGCCAATGAGAAGGGTATCTGTGGGGTGGAACTTTTTGACTGCTGATAAAAAGGGAAAGACCAAGCCAGTCCAGGAGTGCGGCTATTTGGAATTCTATGCACAGCCATTTGGAATTCTTCTATGCTGTAAGCTCCCAGCTGATGAGTAAAAGCCTTCCTCTTGTAAGCATGGTGTTTGGGTGCTTCTCTCCATTGGGCCTCATCTTCCTGTAACATTTGGAAGCCTTTTGTAAATGCCA
>CAUYPK010135672.1:0-30969 GCA_963574355.1 Loris lydekkerianus
AATGTCTTAACACAATAACTGGGAAATTGCCAGGAAGGCTATGTTAACCAGTGTGATGTAAATGTGTCAACCAGTCTGTGAAACTAGTGTATGATGCCCCATGATCATATCAATGTACACAGCTATGATTTAATAAAAAAAAAAAAAATACATTAAGCAGAAGAAGCCAGACTGAAACGACCATATATCACATGATTCTACTTATATGAAGTATCCAGAATGGTCATATCTATAGAGAGGGAAAAGTAGGTTGATAGTTGCTTTGGGTTGGGTACAGAGACTGCCTACAAATGGGCATGAGATTTGTTTTTGGGAGGTGATGAAAATGTTCTGAAATAATTAGGTTGTGGCAGTGGTGTCACAACTCTGTAAATATATTGAAAATCATTGAAGCACTTTAGAACGAGTAAATTTTATGGTATACAAAGCATGTCTCAATAAAGCTGAGAATTTTGTGTATTATTTTGGTAAATGGATATGCTGACCACACTGTAATACACATGGTGAAGTGTCTAAAGACACGTGTGAGCCAGGTGTGGTGGCTCACGCCTATAATCCTGGTACTCTGGGAAGCCAACACTGGAAAATTGCTTGAACTCAGGAGTTCAAGACTAGCCTAAGCAAGAGTAAGACCCTATCTCTACTAAAAAGAGAAAAATTAACCAGGCATTATGGCAGGTGGCTGTAGTCCCACCTACTTGGCAGGCTATGGCAGGAGAATTACTTGAACCCAGGAGTTTGCGGTTGCTGTAAGCCAGGCTGATGCTATAGCACTCCAGCCTGGGCAACCGAGTGAGACTCTATCTCAAAAAAAAAAAAGGTGTTGTTGCAGCCAGCTGGAAAAAGGCCAGTTCTTTTCTGCTTAGTAGCTCAGACAGTCTGTGGTTAGAGCAGATGGGAGTGAAAGACTATAATGTGAAAGGGTCCACTAGGCCTTTCCTGACCCTGTTTGTCCAGAAACACCCCATGTACTCTCTCTGGTTTCTGTCTTGCTAGATCTGCCCCTATGGAAACACAGACAGAAATGGCTTTTATACAGTAAAGCCAATGTACTTCTGAGTCCTCACACTAGACCAGAGAGACATAATTTGCAGGGTTCTCAAAGCATAGAATGGCTACTCTCAAGAATGCTGTGGCAATGCCTGTCACTCTAGAGCAGTGACTCTCACCCTTCCTAATACCACAGCCCTTTAATTCAGTTCCTGTGGTTCATGACCCACAGGTTGAGAACCACCACTGCTCTAGAATCTTTCTCACAGACAGACAAAAGTAAAAACATCACAAAAATATAACTACACACAAAAATAAATCTCTGTATTTTTAAGCTTAAGAAATATATAACGTATGCTTTTACATATCAACAATCTATTAGAAATATTATAAAATGAATATATATTTTATATGTAAATACATACATATACAATACGGTGGAGTGCTATTTTCCTGTCTAAGGTGATTTTCCCTAGCTAAGAAGAGGAAATCATCTATATTACACATGAAGAAAGAGGGGGAATAGCACATACATGTATACACAATATATTCTTACATTGAAAAGATACATAATTCAGGGTCAGCGCTTGTAGCACAGCAGCAAGGGCGCCAGCCACATACACCAGAGCTGGCAGGTTGGACCCCAGCCTGGGCCTGCCAAACAACAATGACAACAACCAAAAAATAGCTGGGCATTGTGGTAGGCACCTGTAGTCCCAGCTACTTGGGAGGCTGAGGCAAGAGAATCGCTTAAGCCCAAGAGTTTGGGGTTGCTGTGAGCTGTAACACCACAGCATTCTACCGAGGGGTACATAGTGAGACTCTGTCTCAAAAAATAAAAATATAAAAATAAAGGTTCAGCACCTGTGGCTCAAGCGGCTAAGGCACCAGCCACATACACCTGAGCTGGCGGGTTCGAATCCAGCCCAGGTCCGCCAAACAACAATGACGGCTGCAACCAAAAAATAGCTGGGCATTGTGGCGGGCGCCTGTAGTCCCAGCTACTTGGGAGGTGGAGGCAGGAGACTCGCTTGAGCCCGGGAGTTGGAGGTTGCTGTGAGCTGTGATGCCATAGCATTCTACCCAGGGTGACAGCATGAGGCTCTGTCTCAAAAAATAAATAAAAATAAAATTCTGAAAAGATATGTAATTCTGATACATACATACATGGATATTTTAAAAATATAAATACCACAAAATAAAAACGTATATTAAAGGGACATGTATAAAAGATGTTTGTAAAATTACTACTTCCTTGCTACAATGAGAACAGTGTTATCTCAGTTAAATTTTGTTTTAATTTTTAATTTTAAAAAATAAAGCTTTTTTTTTTAATGGGCATAAAAAATACCTCCCTTCATGTGATTGCACTAATGTACACAGCTATAATTTAAAAATAAAAAAAGTCAAAAAAAAATACCTCCCTTATTGCCTAAGTCAGTGGTTCTCAACCTTCCTAATGCTGCGACCCATTAATACAGTTCCTCCTGTGAGTCGCAACCCACATGTTGAAAACCACTGCCCTAAGTGGTTACAATAGAAATAAGATGTATACAAAGGCATTTTGTTTAATAGAATGTGTCAGAGGTATATTTTAGAAAAAAGTAAATAAATATTTGATTAGCTCCAAAACTTGGTTAGCTGTTTCTCTTCTTTCCCTCTTCCTTCCCTTCCTCCCTCCCTCCCTTTTTCTTCTTCACTTAACATTTTTTTTTCATTTTCTGTCTGATGGGATAGATGAACATTAGTCAAGCTTTATCATTTTATATTGCAGTTTTTCTTGCTACAATGTAATTGTACATATTTATGGGGTATAATTTGATGTTTTTATTCGTATATATGCCACATAATGATCAAATCAGGGTACTTAGCATAACTTTCATCTCATGCATTTATCATTTCTTTGTAGTGAGAATATTTTAAAATCTCTTTTCTAGCTATTTTGTAAAATGCAATACCTTACTGTTAACCATTGTCACCCTACTGTACAATAAAACATCAGAACTTGTTTCTCCTTTTTAAATGTAACTTTGAACCCATTGAGCAGCATTTTGGTGATGACCAAAGTATTAGACCTCGTAAGTATCACAGAATCATCTTTTTTGAATCTAGGTGGATTTTTATGACAGAGTTTCCAAAGAGACATTTCATTTTTCATATAAGTACCCAATTCTTACCTGTGTGTTATCTAAGTTATATTTATGTCTCTACATTCTATAAATGTTCTATAAATTTGACCTGAGATGATCTGTTTTTAACTTCCTATTATTTTATGTCATGCACTCATACCCTTACATAGAAAATCCTTTTACTTTTTCTTCCCATATTTTTGGCAGTTATTAAACAGTAAAAGACCATTATTCTCAAGACTTTTTTTTTTTTTTTTTTTTTTAGATACAGAGTCTCACTTCATCACCCTCAATAGAGTGCCCCATGGTTCAGCGCCTGTAGCTAAACATTCTCTTGCCTCAGCCTCCCAAGTAGCAGTTACTACAAGGCACCCACCACAACGCCCAGCTATTTTTTGTTGCATTGGCCAGAGCCAGGTTTGAACCTGCCACTTTTGGTATTTGAGCCTGGCGCCCTACCCACTCAACCACAGGCACTGCCATATTCCCAAGACTTTTAATGTTTTCCCTAAGAATAACTTTAGCTACTTTTTTATTTCATGCCTGGATAATTTCTTAGCCAAGTGATAATAAAAGGTACTCAGATTTTAAAAAGTACATCTTAGGCTTTCATCATCTTCGTTTTTATGAGGCTTGTCAAATACATGGAAGTTTTAAGTATCAAACAAACATTTCTGATACAGCTGTCCAAGGTGGGTTTGACCTTTCTTAGGAGGTTGTTAGCATCTTCACTAAGTGGCTACATTACCACTTAATTGGAAAGTGGAGAGAGGTGTGTGGAGAGTGAGGCACTGTAGAGGAAGTTTAAGCAATAATAAATATGAGGCTTGGCTCAGCACCCATAGCTCAGTGCTTAGGGTGCCGGCCACATAAACCAGTGCTGGAGGGTTCGAACCTGGCCCAGGCCTGCTAAAACAACTATGACAACAACAACAACAATAATAGCCAGGCACTGTGGCGGGTGCCTGTAGTCCCAGCTACTTGGGAGGCTGAGGCAAGAGAATCACTTAAGCCCAAGAGTTTGAGGTTGCTGTGAGCTGTGATGCCACAGCACTCTACCAAGGGCGATATAGTAAGACTGTGTCTCCAAAAAAGTTAATTAATTAATTAATTAAAAATAAATGTAAGGCTAGTTTAGATGATCTAGAGTTACATTCCATCCCTGAGATGTTTTATCATGTACAATTAATTTAAATGTAATATGCCCTATTTAAGCTTTGATGGCTGCCAATATTTTCTTATGTGTTGAATTTCTCAGTCTAAGGCCGTGATTCTCAACCTTCCTAATTCCGTGAGCCCTTTAATACAATTCCTGTGGGTTTTGACCACAGGAATTGCTGACCACAAGAACTGCTGCTCTAAGGAGAGCTGTCAGGCTTTTTATCATTTTTGTCTTTATTCATATCCAATGTCATTCTCTGTGTTTAATTATCAAAAACCTAACACATAGGAAACTGAGCAGTCTGCCTTCCAGATGCAGCTTGCAAGAGTTGAGACTTGGCTTTAACCATGAGAATTCCAGGGTTCTTCCTGCTCTGCCTTACATATTAATACTTAATAAATGTGTTAAATCTTTGAATGAAAGGCAGAATATTATAAAGTTAATTTCAGATTATATATAACCATACTGTCCAATAGAACTTTCCACAAGATTGGAAATGTTTTTTATCTATGCTATTCAGTATAATTGAAATGTATGTAATTGTATTGATATGTAATTTGAATTAATTGGAATTAAATAGCCACTTATGGCTAGTTGGCTACCATGTTGGCCAGCTCACCTCTATAAAAATTATTTCAAGGCCGGGCATGTGGCTCACTACTGTAATCCCAGCACTTGGGTAGGTCAAGGCGGGCAGATAACCTGAGCAAGAGCAAGACTTCGTCTTTAAAAATAGCTGGACATTGTGACAGGCGCCTGAAGTCCCAGCTACTCAGGAGGCTGAGGCAAGAGGATCACTTGAGCCCAAGAGTTTGAGGTTGCTGTGAGCTATAATGCCACAGCACTCTACCAAGGGCAACAAAACAAGACTCTGTCTCAAAGTAAAAACAGTTTCAAGAAGTTAGGTTACTTAGGTTTTGCAATTCCTATGGCCTTTGTAGAACCAGTAGGTGCTCTGACAATAATATTGACTTTGTTTTTTCTTTTATTTGTTCAGAAACATTTTCTGAGCAGCTGCTTATCCAATAGTTGATAACAATACAAAGTGAATGGCACAGCTTCTGTCTTTAAGACTGATGTCCAGGAATGTGACAATTATTATACTATAGGTAGAGCATGAAAAGTACCATTATAGAAGCATATGGAGTGATGTAAAGGACACGGAGAAGAGACCACGTGACTGTTCAAGGGAATGAAAAAAGCCTTCTCAGAAAACTGACATTTGGATGCTTGAGCTGAAACTTTAAAGGAGGAGTTTGAAATTTTTTTGCCTCTGTTTTTTGCTGTTTCCTATAAGAACAGGTTTCCTGGATTACTTATAATGCATCTATCATAGGTAATCACAGACCAGCTTTCTCCCTGTCTTTCCTTTGCTTCCTACAAGCTGTTGATTTAGGTTCAGAGACATAGGTCTCTCCCTTTCCCCCTACCCTACCACCTTAACACATCTTTTATTCTTGTAGTGCTCGATAAAAAGCTGCATCACTGCCTTCCACGTCACCTGTGCCTTTGAGCACAATCTAGAGATGAAGACTATTCTAGATGAGGGAGATGAAGTGAAATTCAAGTCATACTGCCTCAAGCATAGCCAAAACAAGCCGAAACCTGGAGAAGCTGAGTACCCCCACCACAGGGCTACAGAGCAGAGCCAGGCCAAAAGTGAGAAAACCAGCCTGCGGGCACAGAAGCTTCAAGAGCTGGAGGAAGAGTTCTATTCCTTGGTACAAGTGGAAGATGTAGCCACAGAGCTGGGGCTACCTACCCTAACTATAGACTTTATCTATAACTACTGGAAACTGAAGCGGAAAAGTAACTTCAATAAGCCATTATTTCCTCCAAATGAGGATGAAGAAAATAGACTGGTACAGCCAAAAGAAGAAAGCATTCACACTCGCATGAGAATGTTTATGCACCTACGGCAGGACCTGGAAAGGGTAAGGCCTAGTATATAAGTCTCAGTCGGCAAAGAAATGGAAGTCCCACTTCCAGTTTAAAAATGGTCAGCCTATTAGTGTGGGCTTCTGTGTCCTTGCTTATCTTCTGATTCCATTGTGGCCCCAGACATTGGGCTCTATTTAAATTTTTATAGGCACATTCAAAGGACTGGGGAGGCCTCACTAATATGCTCGGTGAACTTTGAATTTGAAATATATTCTCATTTGGTTTACTTTTTATTCACTGTCGAGCCTAAATTGGCTCATCTATGTTTTTAATGACACATTTATGAGACTGGAGGATGAAGAAAGGGTGAATTTTGTTCAGGTAAACATTAGATCAGGGTTTCTCAAAATCTGCACTATTGACATTTCAGAATGGATAGTTTGTTGTGGGGGTTGTTCTTTATTGTAAGAGGCATTGTAAGATGTTTAACAGCATCCCTGGCCTCTGTCTGCTAGATACCCACACACACACATACCCAGTATAACAAACAAAAATGTCTCCAGGCTCAGCACCTGTAGCTCTAGTGGCTAAAGCGCCAGCCACATACACCAGAGCTGGCAGGTTCGAATCCAGCCTGGGCTTCCCAACAGCAATGACAACTACAGCCAAAAAATAGCCAGGCATTGTGGCGGGTGCCTGTAGTCCCAGCTGCTTGGGAGGCTGAGGCAAGAGAATTGCTTAAGCCCAGAAGCTGGAGGTTGCTGTGAGCTATGATGCCACAGCACTCTACCCAGGGTGACAGCTTGAGGCTCTGTCTTAAAAAAAAAAGTCTCCAAATTACCAAATGCCCCATCAGGGTCAAAATCACCCCTGGTTGAGATACTCCACCAAATAATTCAGTTCAACTCATGATGTGCTTATCAGGTATCTATTAAAGTAGGTGCTGCAAAAGTTTAAAGATAAGAGAATTATATAATTAAATATAATTATACAAATGACTTGGTTTTTTCTCTGCTACGGGAATTAGAAAGGGAACTAATAGATTTGGCTCACTTTTTAAATTTTAGGATATATAGGCCAGGTGCAGAGGCTCTGGGAGGCCAAGACAAGAGGATTGCTTGAGCTTAGGAGTTTGAGACTAGCCTGAACAAGAGTGAGGACCCCATCTCTGCTAAAAATAAAAATATTAGCTGGGTGTTATGGCGGGCACCTACAGTCCCAGCTACTTGGGAGGCTGAAGCAAGAGTATCACTTGAGCCCAGGAGTTTGAGGTTGCTGTGAGCTATGACACCACAGCACTCTAGCCTTGGCAACTAAATGAGACTCTTAACTTAAAAAAAAGGCTGGGCGTGGTGGCTTATGTCTATATCCTAGCACTCTGGGAGGTTGAGGCAGGTGGATTGCCTGAGCTCGCAGGTTTGAGACCAACCTGAGCCAGAGCGAGACCTTGTCTCTAAAAACAGTCTGGTGTTGTGGCAGGGGCCTGTAGTCCCAGCTACTTGGTAGGCAAAGGCAAGAGAATCACTAGAGCCCAAGAGTTTGAGGTTGCTGTGAGCTATGATGCTACAGCACTCTACCGAGGGTGACAAAAATAAGACTCTGTCTTCAAAATAAAACAGAATCCCAAACAAAAAAAAAATTAATTAGGATATACATATATAGCACCTACTGTTATTGCCAATGCTGTTCTAAGTATTTGATAAAGTCACTTAATCCCAATACTTCCATGAAAAAATACTATTTTTATCATCATCATCCTATTTACAGATAAACAAACTGGGGTACAGAAAAGTTAAGTAACTTGCCCAGGTAGGTAGTAGTGTGAGAAAGTGAGAATTTCACCTTTGTGGCTGTAGAAACTTGGTTAAGCTCAACATATGAGCAAAAAAGCCATTTCTAGTCTTCCCAGCCAACTTTTATTCTTCTGGTCCAGCACTCATTAGAAAAGTGTACTGGGTATAACATTGTCATCATTTGTACTCAGGGTATAAAGGGAAGGCCAAATTTGTTAAACCATCATTCAGTCATCCCAACCTGACTATGCAAATAAATACCAAGCCTATGACATTGCAGGGAGGTAAGGCTTCAGAATGTAGCTTTGGAACATTTTGCTTATGCTGCTGATTAATATGGGAACCATGGTCCCATGGATTGAGCATGCTACATGAATTCCTGTGGAGTGCCTCTCATTCTGCAGCTCTTGGGTTCTGTCTTCTCTCTTCACCCTCCCAACCCCACCTGACTTATAAGTATCTTCATTTTAGCTAAACAATTTCAATTGCCAGATTCTTTTTTTTTTTTTGAGACAGAGTCTCACTATGTCACCCTCAGTAGAGTGCCATAATATCACAGCTCACAGCAATCTCAAATTCTTGGGTTTAAGTGATTCTCTTGCCTTAGCCTCCCAAGTAGCTGGGACTACAGGCACCTGCCAAACGCCTGGCTATTTTTGGTTGGAATTGTCATTGTTTAGCAGGCCCGGGCCGGGCTCAAAACCTCCAGCACCCGTGTAAGTGACCGACGCTCTACTCACTGAGCTACAGGCGCTGAGCCAGATTTTTTTAACATGATGTCTCTATTTTCTGGGAATTTGGTTTTCAGGTCCGAAATCTATGTTACATGATAAGCAGACGAGAGAAGCTGAAACTGTCACAAAACAAAATACAGGAACAGATCTTTGGTTTGCAAGTCCAGCTTATTAACCAAGAAACTGCTGCAGGTAACCTGTATATAAAAATGTCCTAACAACTGTATAGACTCTGTTTGCGTGCTATTTTAACAATTTAATTTTATATCAGTTGTTCCACTTAAAAATCTTCAAAAATTCTTGCCAAATATCCCATTTGCTTTAGTCCAATCCTGTTATAATGTTAATGTCCCATTTCACTGTCAACTCATGAGGTAAGAAATCCCAGAGTGGGATTGGGGATATTGCAGGTATAGGGCAGATAACCTATATTTGAGACAAATATTTGAGGCCATTAGTTGGAGGCATGAAATTATTCTATAATTATTGAATTAATTTAGAAATCAATAGGATAGGATCTAACCTCAGCTTCCAGAAACGTTTAATTCCAGAATTATACATCTTAACAATAGTCTATTAAAAAAATTCTTAGCCAGAAGTTAGAAAATCTGAGTTCTTATCTTTTTATTTATTCACTAATATTTGTTAAACATCTACTATGGACTAAGAACTGAGGTAGAAGATGGAGCAGTCAGTAAGACAGAATTCCTGCCTGCAAAATACTGCCCGTTTGGTGAGTGAGACAGGTGAGCATAATTATAGTACCCTAAGCGTGGGAAGCTTGACTGGAATCATCACAATTATATTCAGTGACACCTACAACCTATATCCCTGTGTTTCATTTAACACAGAGGTCAGTGACAAAGCCTAGACAACTAGGGGTCACTGGGCAGAGAGTATGCAGAATCATCTTCTGCCAAAGGGCAACCATAGAGCAAGAGAGACACTCAGAAATTAGGTGTCACATAAGCATCAGAAGCTCTGGAGTACTTCTGAGTATCATGGGTCACATCAGAGTGGTATGGCGGAGGAATAAGGGCTGCTCAGCCACAAAGGCAATAGTGACAGGCAAAACAGGGAAAGCCCCTATGTGCTGAGGAAATTGGTTCCAGCGCATATGCCTTCTGATTGTTAGGAGTCAGCCTCATTACAGCTCACAGCATCAGAAGGTGGCAACCCTTGATAGAGATGGATGTTCAGCATGGGCCTTTGGGGAATAAATGCTACCCATTGGGGCACCTAAGGACTGTCCTTTTTATGAGCCTACAGAAGATGATAAAGGTCAAGTTCATATGCAAAGAAGAATTATTTGGTAGTGCTGCTTTTAATTTCAGAGCACTAAGGATAATAGAGGAACACTTGTTCTATGATTATAGGGTAATATAACCAAGTAACTACTAATACTCCCCAGGCCAAGCCCATAGCTGGCCATTGGCAGGAACGTTATGATTCTTTTCTGCTGGCCTTACCACTACAAAACCTCCCACCTCCATAATGGTCATTTGTAGTCAGGAAATTCTAGATTAAGAATATAAAATTCATAGGAACCACCCACTACCACTTTTAATGTCAAGTTAAAACAACATAATACTCTTCATCTACCAAAACCTATGTGTACATTTCTGAGGGTTTGTATTTGACTTACTTTAGGAAGACCAGAAAAGATTGGAGGTTGGGATCTGAAATGTGTATGTTTAAGGCATAACCAAGTGCTTTGCAGCACTGAAACATGCAGACATGTGCACACGAGTGCACATGTGTACACACAAACAAGGAAACCCTGGTCTAAACCATAGCTAGTGATTCTTTTCAGAAATGGAAGAGGGCAAAGATGGGGATGCAGGAGATAGCACACAAGTCTTTGTGATCATTTTGCACACTGAGAGAGCAGAGGTGGGGAGCCCTAGAACAAACAGTGGCATTGCTGAGTTTTTCATCTATAGCAATCTTGGCCCCAACCTCTAGTCCACCTCACTCCAACTGGTACACCGTGATATACATACATATCAAAGCCAGGGAGAGTGGGTGTGTGAACTCCCTCTGCCATAAGCATGTATGCCATTATTTAAATCATTTGTTAAAATAAATCTTTCTTTTTGATCTCAGGGCATCCTTTGACAAGTGCACTAGAAAACTCATTGTTTTACCCACCACCAAGAATAACTTTAAAGTTAAAAATGCCCAGATCAACCCTGGAAAACTGCCGAAACAACTCCACAGAGACTGATCACCAACCCCGCTCTCCTGACAGCAGCTCCTCTATTCGTAGTATAAGGAGCATGCAGGTGCCTCGGGAGTCTCTGGAAATGAGAATGGAATCGTATTCGAGATATCCACTAGAGAGCAAGAATAACCGTTTGCTGGCCAGTCTCAGCCATTCCAGAAGTGAAGCAAAGGATTCCAGTCCTTCTTGGAGAACCTCATCTTCAGAGTTCTATCATGGGCAGTCACTGGGAAAGCCTCTGGTCCTTCAGGCTGCCCTCCATGGACAGTCTTCCATTGGGAATGGTAAAAGTCAGCCTCACTCAAAATCTGCCAAAGCCAATGGCCTAGAGGGCAGCTGGTCTGAGAATATCACCCAAAAGGACAGCTCAAGTGAGATGTTCTGTGATCAAGAGTCCATGCTCAGCTCACACAGTCAGGGCAGCTTTAGAAAATCCACCATGGAACATTTTGGCAGATCCTTTAAAGAGGCCACCAATAAATGGGTGAGGACCACCGAGGACCTCCAGTGCTGTGTGAAGCCAGCCAAGAATATGAACCCCAAGGAGCAGTTCTGGGGCAGGCAGCTTCTCAAGCGGTCTGCAGGGAAAGCTCCTTATCAAGAAAATGATGGATATTGCCCAGATTTAGAGCTGAGTGATTCAGAAGCAGAAAGCGACATGGATAAAGAAAAAGTCAGGGTAAAGAGAGAGAACTTAGACAGGGAAAATCCTCCCCATGACTCTAGACAAGATTGCCCCAGTAAAACCAAGCCATACCCTTTTTCCCATAGTTCAATGCAAAGGTGATTAGAAACTCCCAAGGATAACCTAATCTTTGCCTTTGCCCCATGTACTGGGGAAAACACATACACCAAAAGGATTCTAGCATATGTTAGGAGAAATTGCAGTGAAAATGAAATTTTTCCACACTAAATTGGCTTGCAGTTTTTTGAAAGATTTCAAGTCTAGTTCTTAAAAGCATATTACAGGAATTGCAAATTTGTCAGAGGTTATTTAGAACAGCTGGGCCCACAGTATTTGTTCAGTAAATATTTTTGATCAGCTTTCCAGTTATAGTAACACATTAATAAGAATGTTTTAAGAATCCTTGCATTTTTTTAACAGATTTGCAAGAGAACGTGACTATCAGACACTAAAACTACTTACCTTTTGAAGCTACAGCATGTGACTTCCAGAGTTCCTGTCTGTAGGAAGTTTCTAACTCCACTGGTATCTATAAATAAATTTTCAGGGGAGAGACCAACAGACCAACATCTGAGATACTGTCAAACTCACTACCTTCTTTGCTCTGCATAAGGTTGAGTTCCTATCACAGTATCTTAACTTACTAAGTCAATACTCCTGATGCTTATAATTGTCCAGTGCCTGTTCCTAAACTTGCTTGTGAGGGACACACTCGTAACTATTTTACCCAGCTAACAAGCCTAAACGGCTAACTTGTGGATAGTGTTTACAAAA
Organism: Loris lydekkerianus; assembly: GCA_963574355.1. Lineage (NCBI taxonomy): Eukaryota > Metazoa > Chordata > Mammalia > Primates > Lorisidae > Loris > Loris lydekkerianus. The sequence continues at coordinate 12,373 of CAUYPK010135672.1, forward strand.
GTACTACTTCCAAGGAAAATGCTCTGATTTCTCTAGGTATTTGTGAAGGATCCCAGAGCCTTTCCCAAAGTGAGATCATTTCTGGGGTATTTGTAACAAGTCAGGGTTTTGTGTTATTGTTTTCAAATAAGTTTGACTAAAACAAGTTTGGCTGACAGTTTTTGTATACCTGCTTTAATGTTTATAAAATTTTTATTGAGGTATAATTAAAATATAATAAAATGCACAGAGGTTAAGTATTCTTACCTGCTTTAATTTTGAAACAGATTTTTATTGTCAAACAGAATTTGAAACATGTGTTTAACACATGTATATAATTTAGCTTTGTATCAACTTTGAATTTGAGGTAATTTCCCAAACAAAAAGGCTGGAGCCACTTTTCAAAAGTTGCTTATGCCTTATTCCCAAACTATCAGCTTTGGTTAATTTCTTGGAGGAAGAGAATACTTACATTGGGGAGGAATAAAAAGCATGTCTGCTTCTCATTTTAAAAGGGAGAAAGGTGCAGTTTTAAAAATGTGAAGCAGACTAATAATTCTCAGCTCTCATTTCTTCTTAGCCTTAAATTAATATTCTCTTTCTTCTCGTTTGGGAAGGTATAGTGGGAATTTTCAGACAAGAGGCCATTTTCAATGTTTAAAGTTTCTTACTAGTGAAAGAGCTGGAGTAGGGACCATTCAGTCAAGGCAGGGGCCCTCTCTTCATCAGTTCAGAAAACTCAGCAGTTTTCCTCTCCCCCACTTTAGTTCTTGTAGCCTTGTTAATGCATTTTTTCCTTTTTGTTTTCTCCTTTCTTAAAAACTTTTTTATTTTGCCTCTTCTTTAGGTATATCTTCAAAATGTTTCTTTTGTGCCTATGTACATGTGTAAACATGCCATAGCATTTGTGGTAGGTATCCTGTATTTTGTTTGATTGGCAAAAACTATCATCCAAAATGAGAAAGAGAAATTCCCCTATTTTTGTACTAGGTTTCTGTGCTTTTTCTTTGGATTCTTCTGTAGTAGATAATAATTTGACACCTTCATGATAATGAAATTATAATGGAGCTGTGTTGTATAATAAATTCCTATGTCAGGGCCCAATGCAGTAGCCTTTGTCCTTTCATGGCTTTCAATTATGAGTGAGTGGGAGGAAAAGCAAACATCAAAACAGTACTTCAGCCAAATTTCATATGTAATGCCATTAGGAGAGTATTGACTAAAATATCATTCCAGTCAGGGAAATAAAGTAATATTTTTACAGAATTTTCCTAGGTAAATGAAGGAGCTTTCAGTTGTGTAAATTTCAGTTGCCCCAAAATGTATTTGTTACATTTTGTCGTTGTTTGAAGTATTACCTCTTAACTTACTTTTTTTCTCATTTTGTGTTATATTGTCCAGTTTTCCAAGATGAACTCAGTCTTTTTTCAAATGTTACCTTTTTACCAATACTTTTTCATTAAATTATGAAAACTGTTAACTACTGTCAGTGTGGTAATTTTCCATTTTGGTACATTGGTTTTAGAAAATCTTACATATGTTTCTTTTACATCCAAAAAATTATATTCACAAAACAAACAGATGGTATGGGAAAAGGGAGGAGGAGGAATTGAATGTTTAGAAGCACAGATTCCTGATTCATGTCTATGCCCAGGGCAAAAGAAAAGTGGACACTTGGACTCTACCCAGAAATCATGATTTCATCAGGTTGGTAAGATAAAGACCTTGGGATCATTGTAAAAAATCACCAGGTAAATGTAGCCTATGTTAAGTGACAAGGTTCAGAAGGCTCAGATCAGGCATCACTTAAATATGTACTCTTTACAATATTCATTCTATTTGGAGTCATGTGAATATATTAATGTCATAGGGGTTGTGTGGTGTCATGGGGGGACTTTGACAACATTATAGACATTTTCATGTTTGAGAATCGTGCTTGCCAAAGGTCATTAGGTAAATCTGTAGTGAAAATAGGTAAAAAGTGGTATTTTTTCTGTGTCTTCTTCTTTCCCTTCCCTTCCTCTTTCCCGTTGTTAATGGACAACTGTTGTGATCTAGTAAATCATTAGGTTAAATGCTGGACAACCAAAATTATAAATAATGCCCTGTTACAGCCAAGAAAAACTATTGGGTTTATACTAATGTGTACATTTCCAGTGGGTAATGAACCTTTTTGTTAAAGCAACTTTTAAATTCAAAGAATAAACAGAGAATGCACAGTTCTGGGTTTCTTCCCCTTCAGGACTTTAAAATCCTCAGCATGCTTTCTGATCCTTCAGAATTCAGTGAGTAAAAACTTACTTTCATATATTTTCCAAAACATGTATCTTATTTATAACAAATTTTATTAGATTTTCACAACCTTAATTCAGCTATTTTCAAGTTTTATAGAAAGCAGTTTTAATGTTTTCAGATTTTTAATAAGGTAATAATACATCATGACCAAGTGAGATTTATCCCAGAAATGCAAGGTTGAATTAACCTTGCAAAATCAACCAATGTAATACCCCAACTGATACACAAAAAGCATTTGACACTCCAATATCCAATACTGACAGTAGCACTTACCAAACTAAAAATAGAAGGGAACTTCGAAAAACCTAATAAAGGACATTTGCAAAAAATCTACAGTTAATAGTCTGTGTGTGTGTATATATACATATATATATATATATATATTTTTTTTTTTTTTTTTTTGAGTCAGAATCTCACTATTATGCCTTCCTTAGAGTGCTGTGGCATCACAGCTAACCGCAACCTCAAACTCCTGGGCTCAAGCAATTCTCTTGCCTCAGCCTCCCAAGTATCTGGGACCACAGGTGCCCCCCACAACGCCTGGCTATTTTTTGTTGCAGTTGTCATTGTTGTTCAGCTGGCCCAGGCTGAGTTTGAACCCTCCAGGCTCGGTGCATGTGGCTGGCGCCACAACCACTATGCTACATATGGGCACTGAGCCTTTTTTTTGAGACAGAGTTTCAACTTTGTCGCCCTTGGTAGAGGTGCTGTGATGTCATAGCTCACAGCAACCTCAAACTCTTGGGCTCAAGTGATTATCTTGCCTCAGCCTCCTGGGTAGCTGGAACTACAGGCACCGCCACAACACCCAGCTATTGTTAGAGGCTGAACTCGCCTCAAACTCCTGAGCTCAGGCAATTCACCCACCTTAACCTCCCAGAATGATGGGATTACAGGTGTGAGCACTGTGCTCAGCCCTATAATTAATACTATATTTAATGATGAAAGACTTAATGCTTTCCCTCCAAGATCAGGAATGAGACAATGATGTCCACACTCACCACTTCTCTTAAACATTGTGTTGGAATTTCTAGCCAGAGTAATAAAACAAGAAAAAGAAAGGCATCCGAATAGGAATGGAAGAAAATAATACATTCCTTATTGACAGGTAACCAGATGACATGAACATGTATGTAGAAAATAAAATTGCAGCCAGGTGCAGTGACTCATGCCTATAATCCTTGCACTCTGGGAGGCTGAGGCAGGATAATCACTTGAGACAAGCCTAAGCAAGAGGACAACCCCATTTCTACTAAAAGTGGAAAAAATTAGCCAGGCATGGTGTTGCATGCCAGTAGTTGCAGCTACTCAGACTGAGACAGGAGGATCATTTGAGCCCAGGAGTTGGAGGTTGCTTTAAGCTATCATAACACCATTGTACTCTAGCTGGAGTGACAGAGTGAGACTCTTACCTTCTCTGTCTCAAAAACAACAAAAAAGAAGAAGAGGGTGGCGCCTGTGGCTCAGTGAGTAGGGCGCCAGCCCCATATACCAAGGGTGGCAAGTTCGAACCTGGCCCCGGTAAAACTGCAACAACAACAACAAAAAAAAATAGCCAGGCATTGTGGCGAGTGCCTGTAGTCCCAGCTACTTGGGAGGATGAAGCAAGAGAATTGCCTAAGCCCAAGAGCTAGAGGTTGCTGTGAGCTGTGAAGCCACGGCACTCTACCTAGGGCAACAAAGTGAGACTCTGTCTCTTAAAAAACAAGAAGAAAATCAAATGGAATCTACCAAAAAAGGTACCAGAACTAGTAAGTGAGTCTAGTAAGGCTGCAGAATAAAAGATCAATGTATAATAATCAATTGTAGTCTACATACTAGCAAGGAACAATCAGAATTGGATTTTTAAATAATACCCTTGATAATAGCATCAAAAAATGTGAAATAGGTATAAATCTGACAAAATATGTGAAAGACTTGTACAATGGTTATCTATAAAGTTGCTGAGAAATAAAAATAAATAAATGGTGATATACACCTTGTTCATGGGTCGTAAGATTCAATATTGTTAAGATGATAATTACTGGCTCCGCACCCAAATCTCAGTGGTTAGGGCGCTGGCCACATACACTGAGGCAGGCAGTTGTAACCCGGCCCAAGCCTCCTAAACAACAATGACAACTGCAACAACAACAAAAAAGCCTGGCATTGTGACGGGCGCCTTAATTCCATCTACCTGGAAAGCTGAGGCAAGAGAATCACTTAAACCAAAGTATCTCAGGAATGGGAAAAAAAGTATCCAGTGTACTCAGTACTACTGTGAAACCAATTTATAATAACTCACACTTAAATATGAAAAATGAAAAACAACTTTAGGCTATGATGAAGGGGGGAGGGAGTGGGAGAGATAATAGGGGATAGTAGGGGGACCATAACTATGGAGCAAGTACAAGTTGGTTCTATCATGTGTAGAACACAAATGTCCTAATGTTATAATTGGGTAAGTGAGATGAAAGCTATGCTGATTAGTATGATGTAAGCACTCCAATTTGTGCAAATAATCAACACACTGAAATGGGCATAAATGTATTTATGATCTATGTACAAAAAACTTAATAAAAACAATTTTAAAAATTGCTTAGAGAGTAGATGTCAAATATCACCACAAAAAATTATTTGAGGTAATGGATTATGTTAATTAGCTTGATTTAGTAATTCCACAATGTATAAAAACATCAAAACATGTCATACATCATAAATATATGCCATTTTTATTTATCAATTAAAAAGAATGAATACAAAGAAATAAATGGTTAATAAAAAAAAAGTTTGAGGTTGCTGTGAGCTGTGACGCAGCAGCACTCTACTGAGGGTGACATAGTAAGACACTGTCTCAAAAAAAAAAAATGACAATTATCTCCAAATTGATCTACAAATTCAATGCAATTTTGATGAAGATCACACCAGGTTCTTCCGGGGGGGATTCACAAACTAATTCTAAAATTCATATGAAAATGCCAAGGATCTAGAGTAGGCAAAACCTTTTGGAACTAGAAGAATGTAAAGTACTGACAATACCAGATTGCAAGCTGAATAACCAAAAGAGTGTGGTAAACCTAGTAACTCACCACTGAATAGTGGTGTTAGTGTGAAGGCAGACAAATAGATCTGTGGAACAGAAGTAAACCTAAACATACATGGGCAATTGATTTTCAACAAAGATACAAAGGGCAATTGAGTGAAAAGAGGATCATCTTTAAGCAATCCCCTTCCCAAAAAGTGTGCTGAAATGATTGGATATCCGTATCTAAAAAAAAAAAAAAAAACTGAGTTTTGATGCATACTTCACACATTATATAAATGGATCATAGACTTAAACTTAAAATCTAAAACTGGCCAGGCACGGTGGCTCATGCTTGTGATTCTAGTACTATGGGAGGCTGAAGTGGGAGGATTTCTGGAGGTCAAAAGTTCAGGACCACCCTGAGCAAAAGCAAGACCCCGGTCTCTACGAAAAAAAAAAAAAAAAAAAAAAAACTACTCTGGTTTCTCTTTGGATCATATAAATCTTTTGCCTTTTACCAAAAACAGAAAAAACTAGCCATGTGTGGTGGTACACACGTGTAGTCCCAGCTACTGGGGAGGCTGAGACAGGAGGATTGCTTGAGCCCAGGAGTTGGAGCTGCAACAAGCTATGATGATGCCACTGCATTCTAGCCAGGGTAACAGAGTAAGCCTCTGTCTCAAAAAATAAATAAAACCTAAAACTATAACGCCTCTAGATGAAAAAAAACTTTTAGATCCTTAAGTTAGGCAAAGATTTCTTAGGACACCAAAAGCACTTTTCATAAAGGAACATACTTCATCAAAATGAAAAACCACTATTTTTGGAAAGATGCCATTTGCAGGATAAAAAGAGAAATACAGACTGGGAGAGAAGAATTTCAAAATAGTTCTGCTGAATCAGAGAAAATAGTATACTATATAATGATAATTCCATATACATAAAAATCCAGAAAACGAGAACTAATCTAGATTGAGAAAAAGCAGATCAGTTGAGGTTAGAATCAGAAAGGGACAGGAGGAAACTTTTGGAGGTGACAGATATGTTCATTATCTTGATGGTTATAGTTTCAGATATGTATACATATGTCAAAACAAATCACATACCCTTTAAATGTGTGCAGTTTACTATTATTTATGTCTGTATATTATACATAAATTAATAAAGCTATTAAACGCTTAAAAAGACTTCTTCCTCAGTTATGTCTTTGTGTTCCTAAGAACTGCTTTAAGTTTCATTCAAACAACGAACTGTCTAAAAAAAGGAAAGAAAACAATCTCGTCTCAGACTTTTCTCCTTCATGAGACGGACCCACTTCCAACTCTCTCTGGAAGTGCTCTAAACTTTCTTTTTGTTCTTCCTAAATAAAATCCCTCTTTCTTACAAAAAAAAAAAAAAAAAAAGAAGAAAGAAAGAAAACAATCTAATTTACAATAGCATCAAGTAAAGTTTATTAATTTATTTTTATTAAAGGGTACACATAATTTTGACTTAAAATTATACACAAGCATACTATATAACCAAAATGTGTACCCCTATAATATTCTGAAATTAATTAAGTACTTAGGAATAAATTTAAACAAGGAGGTAAAAGACTTGTACACTGAAAACTATAAAACTTTGATGAAAGAAATTGAAGAAGACACAAGTAAATAGAAAGATAGCCTGTGTTCATGGATTGGAGGAATTGTTAAAATGTAAATACTACCCAAAACAAATTCAATGCCATCTATATCAAAATACCAATGGCATTGTCCACAGAAGTAGAAAAAGCAATGTAAAATTCATGTGGAACCATAATGGACCCTGAATAGCCAAAGCAACCTTCAGCAAAAAGAGTAAAGCTGGGGGTATCACACTACCTGATTTCAAAACATACTACAAAGCTATAGCAATCAAAATAACATGGTACTGGCATAATAATAGGCACATAGGCTTGGAGCCTATAGCACAGTGGTTACAACACCAGCCAAATACACTGAGTCTGGCAGGTTCAAACCCAGCGTGGGCCAGGTTCTAAACAGTGACAACTGCAACAACAAAAAAAATAGCCAGGTGTTGTGGCGGGCACCTGTAGTCCCAGCTACTAGGGAGGCTGAGGCAAGAGAATTGCTTAAGCCCAAGAGTTGGAGGTTGCTGTGAGCCGTGACACCACAGCACTCTACCAAGTGTGACATCGTGAGACTCTGTCTCAAAAAAAAAAAATAGGCACATAGATCAATGGAATAGAATACAAAGCCCAAAAATAAATCCATGCATTTTTGGTCAGTTCTTTGACAAAGATGCGATGAGCACACAATGAAGAAAGGACATTTCTTTGGGGTAGCTATCTAGTAATGGGATTACAGGATCAAATGGAAGGTCTACTTTTAGTTCTTTGAGGACTCTCCATACTTCTTTCCATAGAGCCTGCACTAGTTTGCAGTCCCAACCACGGTACAGGAGGGTTCTCTTTTTCTCTGAACCCATGCCAGCATCTGTTGCTTTGGGACCCAGTGATGTGGGCCATTCTCACTGGGTTTAGGTGATACCTCAAAGTGGTTTTGATTTGCATTTCTCTAATGGAGACAATGAGCATTTTTTTTTCATGAGTTGTTTGCCATTTGCCTATCCTCATGAGAAAAGATTTTGTTCATGTCTCTGCTCAGATTTTAATGGGGTTATTAGCTCTATTATTGATTTGCTTGAGTTCTTTTTGTTGTTGAGACAGAGTCTCACTTTGTTGCCCTCAGTAGAGTGTCGTGGTATCACATATCACAGCAACCTCAAACTCTTGGGCTTAAGAGATTCTCTTGCCTCAGCTTCCCAAGTAGTTGGGACTACAGGTGCCCGCCACATGGCCTGGCTGGTTGTAGTTGTCATTGTTGTTTGGCAGGCCCAGGCTGGATTTGAACCCACCAGTTCCGGTGTATGTGGCTAGCACCCTAACTGCTGAGCTACAAGCACTGAGCCTGCTTGAGTTCTTTTTTTGTTCTTTATTGTTCAGACAAAGTCTCTGTCGCCCTGGGTAGAGTGCTATGGCATCATCATAACTCACAGCAACCACAAATTCTTAAGCAATCCTCTTGTCTCAGCTTCCCAAGTCACTGGAACAGACATGCAATATGACACCTGGCTGAGTTTATTATTTGTTTTTTTTTTGAGACAGAGTCTCACTCTCACTCAGGCAAGTCTGGAACTCCTGAGCTCAAGCAATCCTCCTGCCTCGTCCTCCTAGATTGCTAGTATTACAGGTGTGAGCCATTGGGCTGGCTGATTTGCTTGAGTTCTTTGTAGATTCTGGTTATTAGCCCTTTGTTGGATTCGTACCCTGCAAATATCTTCTCCCACTCTGAAGGTTATCTCTTTGCTTTGTTGATTGTGTCCTTAGCTGTGCAGAAACCTTTTAACTTAATCAGGTCCTAGCTATTTATTTATTTATTTATTTATTTATTTATTTATTTATTGGATAAGAAGTAGGGTTTATTGGTAGGCGCAAATGAGGGGGCAGCACAGTGGAAGCCTTCATGAGTGCGGGGCCCGCCACTTGTCCAAAGGGCCAAGATTAAGGATGTATTGGACCCCTCAGCCATCTGGGATGAGCCACTTCTCAGCCACCATGTCTTCAAATTCATTCTCATTAAACTTGGTAAACCCCCGCTTCTTGGAGATGTGAATCTTCTGGTGGCCAGGGAACTTGAACTTGGCCCAGCCTAGAGCCTCATGCTCCCTGTTCTGTAGTTTGATGTGGATGGACATGATGACTTGATCAATGTGAACCCTGGCCACAGTGTCCTGGGGTTTTCAAAAGGCACCATGCAGGGGTGGCGCCTGTGACTCAGTGAGTAGGGCACCGGCCCCATATACCAAGGGCGGCAGGTTCAAGCCCCGCCCTGGCCAAACTGCAACAACAACAACAACAACAAAAAAAAAAAGGCACCATGCATACCACAGAGCCTGTCAGCCCAGCTGACATCATGTTGATGTGGATAACAGGACGACATCATGTTGATGTGGATAACATGGAAGGGCTGCACTTGAATATGGAAACCATATTTTCCACAACTTTTTACCACATACTTGGCACAAATAAGAGCAGCCTTCAACTTCAGAGGAGAGCTGTTCATATTCATCTGACAACATGTGGCCACAGAGTGAGGATTCATCCACTTTTGCCTTCTGCCCAGGTGAAAGGTCTGAATCTTGGCATCAGGGACACCTCAGCAGAAACGAGACTTTGGGTAGGGCTTGTTCTTAAAATACTGGTAACACTGGGGCAGGGCAGCAGCCCATGGTGATACCAGGATCTTTAGTTGCCAGCTTGCTGCAACTATTACCACACTAAGGGCAAAGACCATTTCTTTCTTTTTATTGCTGCTGTGATTGCCTTTGGGGTCTTCATAAATTCTTGCCCAAGGCCAAGAGCGTTAAGAGTTTTTCCCACACTTTCTTCTAGAGTTTTTATTGTTTTGTGTCTTAGGTAAAAATCATTTTATGATAAAGACATTAGCACTCAAAAGTTTATAGCAGCCCAATTTATAATTACAAAGATGTGGAAACAGCCCAAGTGCCCTTCAACACATGAATAGATTATACATATACCACGGTTTATACTATTCAGTCATAAAAAAACATGGAGATTTTTGTATCTTTTGTTACAACTTGGATAGATTTATAGTATACTCTTCTAAGCAGGGGTCCTCAAACTTTTTAAACAGGGGGCCAGTTCAATGTCCCTCAGACTGTTGGAGGGCCGGACTATAGTTTAAAAAAAAAAAAAAAAAAAAACTATGAACAAATTCCTATGCACACTGCACATATCTTATTTTGAAGTGAAAAAACAAAACAGGAACAAATACAATAACACTGCCTCATGTGGCCCGTGGGCCGTAGTTTGAGGACACCTGCTCCTAAGTATCACAAGAACAGAAAAACAGCTATCACACACACTCAATACTAATTTTTTTTTTTCTGAGACAGGGTCTCATTTTCTTGCCCTGGTAGAGTGCTGTGGTGTCATAGCTCACAGCAACCTCAAATTCCTGGACTCAAGTAATCCTCTTGCCTCAGCCTCCCAAGTAGCTAGGACTACAGGTACCTACCACAATGCCTGACTATTTTTAAAGGTGGGGTCTCACTCTTCATCAGGCTGGTCTTGAACTCCTGACTTCAAGCAATCCACCCACCTTGGCCTCCCAGAGTGCTAGGATTACAGGCATGAGCTACCACACCCAGCACACTCAATACTAATTTGAAACTTGTAAATTAAGAACTACATGCTCAAGTGAGAGAAAACTCAAATTCCCACCCAACAGGTACAATTTACAGGTAAATGGCACACTTCCTGGGTGAAGGTCACAACTACCACTTGGACTTTACCTTACAAATACAAACAATGTAACCTGATCATATGTACTCTTGTATTAATCTGAAACAATATTAAAAAGAAGAAACAGAAAAAGACATGGAAAAAAGAGGAAAGAACAGTCTCTTCAATAAATGGTACTGGGAAAACTGGATATCCACAGGCAGAAGAATGAAATTAGACCCTTATTTCACACCATGCACAACATCAACTCAAAATAGATAAAGGACTTAAACATGAAACCTGAAACTATTAAACTACTAGAAGATAATATAAGGAAAAAGCTTCTTTTCATTTGTCTAGGAAATTATATTTTAGAAAAGACCCTAAAATGTGCAGGCAATAAAAGCAAAAATAGACGAATGAAATTGCATCCAAGTAAAAAGCTCCTGCACAGCAAAGAAAACAATCAACAGAGTGAAGAGACAAGCTATGGCATGGGAGAAAATACTTGCAATCCACACATCTGACAGAGGATTAATATACACGGAACTCAATAGCAAGAAAACAACCCAACTAAAAAATGAGCAAAGGACCTGAATAGACATTTCTCAAAAGAAGATATACAAATGGCCAACTGATACATGAAAAATGGTCACCATCAGTAATCATTAGGGCAATGCAAATTAATACCACCTCACTCCTGTTAGAATGGCTATTATCCAAAAGACAAAAGCTGGTAAAAATACATCTTTTATATTAACCTAGATGGAGTGGGAGAACATTCTCCTTAGTAAAGTATGACAAGAATGGAAAAGCAAGTATCTAATGCACTCAATAAGAAACCAGTAGATGAGCAAATACTTGCCCACACAAGAGAAAAACACAATTAAACACAAGTGGCGGAGGAGGGAGAAGGGAAGGAAATTGGTGTACTCTCACCTAAGGGGCACATTGTAAGGGTATATGGCACACCTCCTTGGGGAGGGGCACAACTACAACAGGGACTTTATCTTACAAATGCAAACAATGTAACCTAATCGTCTGTATGTCTGTACCCTGTTGCCCTGGGTAGAGTGCCCTTGAGTCACACCTCATAGCAACCTCAAACTCTTGGGCTCAAGTGATTCTCTTGTCTCAGCCTTCCAAGGAGCTGGGACTACAGGTGCCAGCAACACACCTGCTAGTTTTGCCATTTTTAGCAGAGATGGGGTCTCCCTCTTGCTCAGGCTGATCTCAAACTCCTGACCTCAAGCAATCCACCTGCCTCGGCCTCCCAGAGTACTAGGATTACAGGAGAGAGTCATCTCATCCGGTCTAAAACAAAATTTTTTTTGACACAGAGTCTCACCATGTAGCCCTCGGTGGAGTGCCGTGGGGTCACAGTTCACAGCAACCTCAAACTCTTGGGTTTAAGCGATTCTCTTGCCTTAGTCTCCCAAACAACTGGGACTACAGGCACCCACCACAACAACCCCCTACTATTTTTGTTGTTGCTGCTGTTGTTGTCGTCATTGTTGTTTAGTAGGCCTGGGCTGGGTCTACTACCCACCAGCCCTAGTGCATGTGGCTGGCCTGGGCTGGGTCTACTACCCACCAACCCCAGCCGCTGAGCTACAGGCATGGAGTCTAAAAAAAAATTTTTTTTTTTAAAGACAAAAGATGGCAAGTGCTGGCAAGGATGTGGAGAAAAGGGAACCCTTGTCACACTCTTGGTGGGAATGTAAATTAGTACAGCCATTAATTGAAAACAATGAAGGTTCCTCAAAAAAATTAAAAATAGAACTACTACATTGTCCAGCAATCCCACTACTGGGTTTACATCCAAAGGAAATGAAATCAGTATGTCAAAGAGATATCTATACATCCATGTTCATTGCAGCAGTATTCACAATAGCCAAGAGATAGAATAAGCCTAAGTGTCAACTGATAGATGAATGGATTTTTAAAAAGTGAGATAAATATCTATATACACAATATGGAATACTATACTATTCAGTTTTTTAAAAAAGAAATCCTATCATTTGTGACAACATAGACAAACCTGGAGGACATTAAGCTAAGTGAAATAAGCCAGGCACAAAAAGACAAATACTACATGATCTCACTTATATGTGAAACACAAAGAAGCTGAACTCATAGAAGCAGAGAGTAGGATATTGATTCCCAGGGGGTGAAGGGGAGGGAGGATGGGAAGATGTTGGCCAAAGAGTACAAAGTTTTAGTTAGGATGAACATGTTTTGGAGCTCTAATGTACAACATGATTACTATAGTTAATAATGTGTTGCATACTCGCCTCAGCTCACAGTGCCACAACACACACATATACACAATGTATTGCATACTAGAAAATTGCTAAGAAAGTAGATCTTAAATATTTTCAACCACACACACAAAAAAAACTTTGTGAGGTGATGGATGTGTTAATTACCTTAATTAATGTAAACATTTCACAATATGTACCTATATCAATTATAGGAGTCTTTAAAAATTAGTTTACCGGCTTGGCGCCTGTGGCTCAAGCGCCTAAGGCGCCAGCACATACACCTGAGCTGGCGGGTTCGAATCCATCCTGGCGCGCCAAACAAGGATGGCTGCAACCAAAAAATAGCCGAGCTTTGTGGCAGGCGCCTATGGTCCCAGCTACTTGGGAGGCGGAGGCAGGAGAATCGCTTGAGCTCAGGATTTGGAGGTTGCTGTAAGCTGTGATGCCACAGCACTCTACCTAGGGGCGACAGCTTGAGGCTCTGTCTCAAAAAAAAAAAAAAAAATTAGTTTACCATTTAAGAATGTCAGCACTGGGTGGTGTCTGTGGCTCAGTGAGTAGGGTGCCGGCCCCATATACTGAGGGTGGCAGGTTCAAACCAGGCCCAGCCAAACTGCAACACAAAAAAAATAGCTGGGCGTTGTGTCAAGCACCTGTAGTCCCAGTTGCTTGGGAGGCTGAGGCAAGAGACTTCTCTAAGCCCAGGAGTTGGAGGTTGCTGTGAGCTGTTCGACGCCAGGCACTCTACTCAGGGTGATAAAGTGAGACTCTGTCTCTATAAAAAAAAAAAAAAAAAAGAATGTCAGCACAACATTTTGTATAATATATACCAAATTATATTTGGTATAATATATATGACCCCATATAAAATCAGGGTTATTTAAACTTTATAAATTTCCTTCACTGGTTTTATGTGTTATCATTATTTCTATAACTTCATGTAAATATATATGAACAACTAAATGGAATAATAACAGCTGTCTTTTTAAAAGGTTTGATTGCATAAAGTGGCTTGTGCCTATAATCCCAGCTATACAGGAGGATTGCTTGAGGCCAGAAGTTCAAGACCAGCCTGGGCAAAATAACAAGACCTCTTAAAAAAAAAATCATGTTGTATACTGTAAATAAATACAAGTTTTTCTCTCTTTCTCTTCCAATATATAGAATTTTTATTTCTCAATTATACTCCAATAAGGCTGGAAAAAGATAAACAAAATATTTTTAAAATTTTGATCAACCCAGAATCAGGTTTTGTGCAGCCTCTGATTGGAATAGTTGGCCTTCAGCCAGGCTCCAAGTACAGAAGTTTACATGAACACCATCCTCACATCCCACAGAAGTTCTCATGGGGTCTTCCAATTCCTTCATGTTTCCCTATTATCATTTTCTTTACTTATCACAATTTCTCTAGGGTCAGTTTAAAATTACAATGGCCACATCAGGGAACTTTTGAGGTGAAAAAGATTGTTCATTTAAGGAGTACATTAGAACAAAAAGGAAAGAAAGCCTCATTAGGAGATTATTCATTTTCACATGAAAGAAACTCTGGAGGGTTGTTTTGGTAACTTAGGAAACCTCCCCCTTTTGTTCCATATATCCAAGATGAATGAGTGTTAGCTTTAAAATGCTTTAGATTGATAAAATTGTCAAGGGCCCAAGTTATTATCTCAACCAGTTATAATCTATCTCCCTCTCCCAGCCCAGTGTGTTTGTCTGTTTGTCACATGGTATTTCTTTTTTCTTTCTTTCTTTTCCTCTTTTTTTTTTTTTTTTGTTTTTGTTTTTGTTTTGTTTGTTTGTTTGAGACAGAGTTTCACTATGTTGCCCTCAGTAGAGTGCCATGGCATCACAGCTCACAACAACCTCCAACTCTTGGGCTCAAGAGACTCTCCTACCCCAGCCTCCCAAGTAGCTGGGACTACAGGCACCCGCCACAACACCCCGCTATTTTTTAGTTGTAGTTGTCATTGTCATTTGGCAGGACCCACTGGATTCGAACCCGCCGCTCCAGTATATGTGGCTGGTGCCCTAGCTGCTGAGCTACAAGGCAGCAAGCCTGTCACATGGTTTTTCTTTATCTATATATTTCTATTCTTCCCTGTCCCCCAAGAAGGAACATAATTAGCCTTTTAAAATGATATTTGTCTGAAGCTGGCTCCCTCTAAATTTTTTTTGTTCCTCTTCCTGTCTTTTGCCCCCTTGGGAAGCTTAACTGATCAAAAAAATTTTAGTTATGTGTATATTCTAGGGATATCAAGTCCAGATAAACTGTCAGAAGGGTCAAAGAAAGAAAAAGTTATTGAACTTTGTTTCTTTTTAGAGACACTAAAGATTGTATTTACTTAATAAAGACACTTTGTTACAGTTATGAGAAAATAAGAAAAAATAAAATAAAGAAAAGCTTATGATATGACTGAGAGTCTTTAAAAATTAGTTTACCAAGGCAGCGCCTGTGGCTCAGTGGGTAGGGCGCTGGCCCCATATACCCAGGGTGGCAGGTTCAAACCTGGCCCCCGGCCAAACTGTAACAAAAAAATAGCCAGGCGTTCTGGCGGGTGCCTGTGGTCCCAGCTACTCCAGAGGCTGAAGCAAGAGAATCGCATAAGCCCAGGAGTTGGAGGTTGCTGTGAGCTGTGTGATGCCACAGCACTCACTCTACCAAGCGCGATAAAATGAGACTCTGTCACTACAAAAAAAGAAAAAAAAGAATGTCAGCACAGCATTTTGGTTTGTATAAAATCAAGGTTAAGTCATTTAAACTTTATAAATTTCCTTCACTGGTTTTATGAGTTAAGTTACCATTGTTACTATAACTTCACATATATCATATGTAAATATATATGAATGACTAAATGGAATAATAACATCTGTCTTTTTTTTTTTTTTTTTTTTGCAGTCTTTGGCTGGGGCTGGGTTTGAACCCACCACCCTCAAAGAAGTAGGGCACAGGCATATGGGGCCAGCGCCCTACTCCTTTGAGCCAGAGGCACCACCCAATAACATCTGTCTTTTTAAAAGGTTTAATCGTATTTTTTTTAATTGCGCAAATCATAAGGATTTTATGTGGTCGCTAAAATTGAAATTTCCAGATCCCAACTAAATTTAAGATATTAGATAAAAACTAAGTTAATTAATGATCTTTGGACAGATTAGAAACTGACAGTTTCTAAGTAAGAAACAGAAAACATTGGTTGCTGAACATACTTTTTTCTTTTTTTAATTAATGCCCACAAGTTGGAGATTGAAGAACATAATTTTTTATTCTTATTTCCTCAAGTGACACTGTTCTTATCAACCATCATTTCAAGAAAAGTGTGGAGAACTAATGGAATTCTAAAACCACAATTATCAAAGTACTCAGAAACCTCTTGAATATCCACAGTCTAAAGTATTATTATTATCCCTGATGACAGTAAGATCTGTCCCATGTAGGATCCACAAATTATCTCCTTTTGAGATAATAACAGGTTTCCCCATGAATTTGGGAAGTATTTCCAATCCTACACTGCACCCTCTCACAAGCCTATATGACTAATTACTGCAGGGGACTCACACAGTACCTCCAGTTTTATCACCAACAGGTACAAGCTGCATTTTCAAAACATTCACCTAAGCAGCCTCTGCAGGGTTTTTGTTTGTTTCTTTGTTTTAATTTTTTATTAAGTCATTTGTACATTGATCATGAATACATTTATGCCACGTTTTTGTGAAAAAACATCAAAGGGAAACTGGCCTTCAGCCTCAAGGGTAAAGACCTTATCAAAAACTGTTAGCAACTGACATAGCAATGAAACTCCAAGGTATTGACCCTTAAGTTTATGTTTCCCAACTGAAAAGCTATACATTGCTTTATCCCGACTACTGGATATCTAGTCCATTGGGATACTTTAAACTGAGAATTCTTAGGAACCCTCAAGAAATTGCTGACTGCCGAAGTGGACAGCTTCAGCCCAAGGTTCATTTTCTGACTCAACAGCCCTTTTCTCTCCCTTTACACTACTACTCAGCCCGCCTGTTGTACTTCACATTTTCCAATAACTGACTAAGAAATTTCTAATAACTGACTAAGAGGCTTCTCAGCATGTTCTCCCTATATTCATTCTGTGGCTTTTGAACCCCCTTATAGTCTCCTTTCACTTAAGATTAAAAAATAAAAAAAAAATAAAAAAAAAAGGCACTGGAGACCGAACTAAGATGGTGGCCAAGTAGCAGCAGCCAGGCGCAGTGAGAGTGGGGAGAGAAGACTCTAGGCATCTCTGGCAGGGGAGAGGGGGGTTGCCCAAAGGCTTCCCTTTGGTGACACAGGAAGTCAGTGAGAGACTTCTGGGCCCCAGGAGGAGGACAGAAGCAGCGGAAAACTGGCAAGTGGTGGGTGCATTTGTTCGGTTGGAGGCTGCCCACAGCTGTACCCATAACAACAGCAAGACTGTAAGCAGGGAAAGCTTTACCTGTGGGCTATTTTGGTTTTTTGGCCTTGGGCACTCAATTGAACTGCCTTGGGAGATCTTGGGCGGGTGTTCGGATGACTTTGGGCATTGTCTGGGGCCCCGGACTGAGCTGCTGAGCCAGAGGGGAGCTAATATCGTTCAGCTGTGGGCTGCCCGCACAGTTACTGTGGGGGAGCTGCCCCTGCATGTTGCAGTGCAGGGATAGGCCTGGAGACCTTGGCCAAGTAATTTAGTGACTGACTGAGCTGTCCAAAGGCTGGGACTGAGATGCTGGGATTAACAGCCTCAGCCCTCAGGGGCATAGAGGGAGTCTGGATTTGGTACACTGGATAAGTGGGCAGCTACACCAGGAGAGATCCCAGTGATAAGTGCTCTCCTTGGAAAGCTTCTGCTTGGGCAAGGTTTATAGTTTGGAGTGTCTTTTAAGTGGGCTGAGGAGACATTTGGGCTCCCAAGCCTGTAGGGTCTGAAAGACCAACAAAGACCTCCAGGATCCATCTTGAACAGCTATTATTAATATTGTGATCAACATCTCATACCTCAGAATATCACCTGTTGCCCAGACAATATTCAGCAGGATATATATACTGTTTGGTTGGTTGGTTTGGGGTATTGTTTTTTTTTTCTTCTTCTTCTTCTTAATTTCAATGTTTTTCATTGACTTTTTTTTCCTTTTTGATCTTTTTTCTCCCTTTTTCCACTATTCTAGTTTAAATATAATCTTCCTTTTTTGCCTTCTTTAACAATTAGAATTTCATTTTTGTCAGTGCTTCTGCACCTATTTTTTTCTCTCTAATTTTATCCCATAAGTGTTTTTGTTTGGTTGGTTTGGTTTGATTTATAGTATTTTTGTCTTTCCTCTATACCTGGTGGAGGTGGGGTACTGTGTCTGATCCAGCTGGCTAAAGAGCTATTGACCTTGAGGGTACCACCTATCCCAGCACCCCCAGAGGTTGGGGGTTTTTAAGATTGGGTCAGAATACCCTACTATACACCTATATTAACTCCTGTTTCCTTCTTTCAGTGCCTCTCTTCTTCTTGTCAATATTTCCTTTTATTCACCCCCTCTTCTTTCTCTTTTTTATTTCTGTTTAAAATCTTTTTTCCCTTCTTGCTCTTCAATCTTCTTCTCCTTCTGGTCCCATACTGAAAGGACTCATTAAAACTTTTAAGCCGGAGGCACAGTAACTTAAAGAGCAAGACGAAGTGAAAGGAAAATTAGGCCAAAGAAACAGATACAAGAAAGCACTCATGAAGAACAATCAGCAGAAAAATCCTGGCAACATGAAATACCAGTTCAGAGTAACCCCTTCTAGGGAT
>CAUYPK010135677.1:0-47973 GCA_963574355.1 Loris lydekkerianus
CAAGCCAATTAAAAACATTCAGTAGGGGAAAGACTCCCTATTTAACAAATGGTGCTGGGTGAACTGGCTGGCGACCTGTAGAAGACTAAAACTGGACCCACACTTTTGACCATTAACTAAGATAGACTCTCACTGAATAAAAGATTTAAACCTAAGACATGAAACTATAAAAATACTTGAAGAAAGTGCAGGGAAAACTCTTGAAGGAATCGGCCTGGGTGAATATTTTATGAGGAGGACTCCCAAGCAATTGAAGCAGCTTCAAAAATACACTACTGGGACCTGATCAAACTAAAAAGCTTCTGCACAGCCAAGAACATAGTAAGTAAAGCAAGCAGACAGCCCTCAGAATGGGAGAAAATATTTGCAGGTTATACCTTTGGATGCGGAGAAAAGGGCACACTTCTACACTGCTGGTGGGAATGCCCACTAATACGTTCCTTCTGGAAGGATGTTTGGAGAATACTTAGAGATCTAAAAATAGACCTGCCTTTCGATCCTATAATTCCTTTACTAGGTATATACCCAGAAGACCAAAAATCACAATATAATAAAGACATCTGTACCAGAATGTTTATTGCAGCCCAATTTATAATTGCTAAGTCATGGAAGAAGCCCAAGTGCCCATCGACCCACGAATGGACTAGCAAATTGTGGTACATGTATTCCATGGAATATTATGCAGCCTTAAAGAAAGAGACTTTACCTCTTTCATGATTACATGGATGGAGATGGGGCTGGGCTTGAACCTACCACCTCCAGCATATGGAGCCGGTGCCCCACCCCTTTGAACCACAGGCGCCACCCACAGTAACTACATTTTTCATTGCTTTTACTTTATTTAATTTTATTGTTTACCTACTCCCATGGATGATAAGGATTTTATTAAGGTAAATAAGAAATTCCTCAAAAGTTTACTGTAGGGAATTTACTCACCATGCTGAACAAATGTTTTGCCTCTTTTGATGCTTTCTTAAATACTTCCTTCTGTTTCTAATAAAAAATAAGGCAACTATCAAAAAAGGAAACTTATTTTACATCTAGTCATCTCTTTACTTTAAAAGCTTTCTTTTCTTTTGAATGGCAGTGTTATTTTAGTGGTTTTCCTAGTAACTTAGGTTTGGGGCAAATTGCCTAGTGGGAAACATTCAATTTAGTGACTAATGGGAAATCAGCTTTAAAGTGAGTCCTGAAGGAAAGCTTAAGAAAGAACAGCCAAATTTGTATTTTTTTCTTTCCCGTGTCATAACAATCATATTCACTTAATTCAACATCTCATCTGTATTCTATAGCCCTCACAAATTTCAAAGAGAAAAAAAGTACACAATTTTAAATAAAGAGATCATCTTAAATTTTTCTATTTTCCGTAATTCTTTTCACGTCCTAATATACTAAATAATTTACTAGGTTGACACCCTTATTTTTTTGTTGTCTGTCTGCACACACATACACAAATAAAGACAAGAGCACTGTTCACTAAAGTGTCAAAACATCTTGCTATATTGTTGGTGCTCAGTACATATCTGAATGAAATAAATGATTCAAACAAAATTTCTTGCCAGTTTTTATTTCAAATTGAAATTATCTGGGGAATTATGTCATTAAGTTTCTCCAGGGCCCTGTATCATTTAAATGTGTCATAAAAGTAAAAGGTCTGATATCTATTTTATCACAGAGGTTTGTGCAAGCACAACTTTCATAAATGATTTTTTCACGAGGACCTAGACAACTATGCAAAATCAGTCAGCTGTACTTATATTACAGTATCCATATCTCAACCACTTTTTTTTTTTTTTTTTTTAACAAAACTTTGACAACAGTAGAGAAAGACTGAAATCTCGACTAGTTTATATAAAAATACTGTTTAGGGAGATATATCCTTTGGGAATATAGTAGCTTTAGGTAGAATATTTGTTTTAGATGAAAAGAGTTAATTCTCCACATATAATTATTAGACTCAAGAGCTGTGTAGGAGAGTTAATTATTCAAAAAGGGGGACTAAAACCTAGGGCCCATTGTGTATAGCTCAAAGACAGTCAGGGTTGGTATCCTGTTTAATGAATTTTCATGGCTTCATTTAATTTTTAAAATAAACTCAATAAATTTAACTAAAATCTCATTGGGTCTCTATAGGTTTTCACCAGTTTTAAAGTCCAAATGCCAAAGGCTGTTTAGACCTCCAAATACGGGAGAACTATATCCTATCAGAAAACAATAAAATTAATTGAAAAGTACTTAAGAAACATAAAAGTTTTGAGAATCTATCTTTAATTATCTTTAAAAAGAACAGAAAAATCTAAAGAAATAGTTTTGATCTGGATTTCTTTCAAGTCTGTTTAGTTCACTTTAGAATCAATAAATTTTACATACCTGCTTGTGTTAATCAAATGATGCAAAACAATTCGGCACCCCAATGTGCACATGTACAAACAAGAATGTCTATTTCACCATCATAAGTGCTATGTAAGCTAAAAAAAAAATTTTTTTTTTTAAGACAGTCTCACTTTATTGCCCAAGCTAGAGTGCCATGGCATCAGCCTAGCTCACAGTGAACATAAACTTCTGTCTCTGTCTCCCAAATAGGTGGAATTACAGGCATGTGCTATCAATGCCTGCCTACTTTTGCTATTCTTCTTAGAGAAGGAATCCAGCTCTTGTTTAGGTTGGTCTCCAACTCCTGAGCTCAAGGGATCCTTCCACCTCAGTGTCCCAAAGTGCTAGGACTACAGATGTGAGCCACCACACCCAGCCAGTAATTGTGTGTATTAAAATGAATTAACAAATTATGGTGAGGAAGGGAACAGATAAAGCTAATGAAAACAAAAACAAACAAAAAACCACACTCAAGAAAAAACAAATAAAAACAAATTAAGCACTGCTTACTTTACTGGGGTAGTATCTACACCGACAATATCTAGTTCTCAATTTCCTCCTTTGTACATGAGGAATTTCAATTAAATGAAAGGATTTCAGCATAAAAGGAAAGAGGGTGTGGCATTTCACAAGAGTCAATAAGTAAAACATAATAACAGTGTTCAGACACTGGAGTTTGATCTGCTTCCCTCTTTCATTCTCACGTCTACCACTCCGTATGTCTCCGAGTAACTGTCATGAAATATTTGGATGCACCTTGTGCAGGTCTCTGTAAGCAAAGGTGTCAACAGACTGCTCTCAAGTCTAAGGTTCTTTTTCTCCAGGAGATGCTGTGATGTAGCTATCGATCATCAATTTAAGACTTATACTCTTTCTTTACACCATATATAATTTTCTTATCATTCCTATGAATATAATGCTTTCAGGGTGTATATCAGGCATAAAGAACAGCAATTTTGTACTTAACTTTCTCAAAGATAGATATCACTCTTCAGGATAATAAATCAGAAAAGCATTGCATTTTTACAACTTAGCAATGAAAGCACATTTGCTTGTAACTTTTAAAATAGAAAATGAAAGAGACAGAAGAAAAAATTATCTGTCACAGCCTTGATATGTAATTCTGCGTCCCTTTAGCTTTGAATTCTCATTTTCATATGAAATCAACTGGTCAATGAATATTATACTCTTCTAATGTATCTTTACTTAGTAAAAAAAAATTTTTTTAAAAAAAGCTTCCTAACTGTCAGAATAAATCTGTGATTTAAAACACTTCTCAAAATCACTCTCTTATCTAAGGAAGGTTATTTGGTATTCTTATATTAATAACAAAAAAAAGAAGAGGTTGGTAAGAAAGGGAGCTAGAATCACAATCAGCTTAAATATGATTGTTAGCTAATTGAAAAACCTTCCATTTACCTGCAGTAATTCAAGGAATTTAGCTGCGTATACTGCCACCTATAATTCACTGAAATATAACACATTCTTCTTAGATAAAGGGAAGAACTCACAAATATTCCTGAACATCTACAGTTCTGCAAAGACAGTATGAACATCAGCACTTTAGGACAAGAGCACTACATTAAATAAATCGTTCTAAATACCATGCCATTCATTTCTACCTTTATCCTTTTTATTCACAATCATTAACACTGAAATAAAACTCTAAGATTTATTACATTTCTGCTTTTATATATAAAACTTTCCTTTGTATATTGCAGATCTGATTTTAAAACAAAGAAATCAATGAAGCATTCTTCTCACAGCCTTCAACCTAAGAATCAGGTCTCTTGCTCCCTTGCATGACCTTAGTATTTTTTTAAGAGAAGCATTTGTTTTAAGTTATAAATTTTCCCATTCGACATAGTTTAATTCTGAGGGCTATTAAAAAGAATAATAAAAATCAATAGATGTTTAAAATATACAAATTGTGTTCCAGATTGAAAATCTACTCATTCTTTGCCTGAGATGAACATAATCTTATATATTTTAATTCTAGAAAAATATAGGTAATCAGATAAAGCCAGTGTACTAAAACAAATGAAGGAAAACTATGTTAGAAAAATTTGAATGTAAATTTCAGTACAAAATAAATATTCATTAAAAAAAACACAACTTAGTTTTCCAATCAGAAGATAATTCAAAGATATCTGTGCATTTTATAATCTCATTATTAAAAAAAAATGCTTAAAACCTGAAAATCAGCATACTATTAAATATCTCTCCTGATAACCATGAGCCATATCCATGTTATGAGCCTCTCTTATAGTTCCCCAGGTCTCAAAAACAAAAATCGGGATTTTAAAAAACTCTACCAGTGTCTGACGGAACTTACGTTTTGACAACAGATTTGTCCAAAACTTTCAAATCTCAATTTCTCCTTTCAGAATCTTCATCCATCACTTCCATCAGTGGTTTTGGGTGACAAGAGAAATCTAGGTGTAGCTCCCAAGAAAGGGTTACTTTCCATTTTGTGTCTGGCCTCAAGGAAAGAGCTTCCCAGTTTTGCTGTCCTTCATATTTGCTTTGTTATGTATTTTTCCTACCTGGAGGAACAGACACAATGTTAAATCTTGTTTTAAAAAAACACATCTGGAGTGACAAAAATATTCAGTCCTATACAGAGTTAGTTATACAGTGGTTTTATATTTTTTATTAGTGTACTAATCCATCTGAAATTCATTTTGTATATGCATAAGATTAAAAGAACTAAACTTTCCTTTTCCCAACAATGTGCAAGTTCTCAATTATAAACTAAGTAAACTTCACGTATACTATCTGATTTTATATGATCTATTTTGCTCCATAGAACTGCTTATATATTTTCTAATGTAAAAAATATAGTTTCAACTACAATGCCTTTGTTTGTGTGTGTGTGTGTAGTTTGCGTTTCCACTTAAACCCTCTTCATTTCTGTCTAGTGACCTAGGCTTTATTAGCCTGTGAAAAGCTTCAGAGAATTACTCTGAATTCTCTTTAGAGAATTCTGAATTCTCACTAGCTGAATTACAAAGTTAACTGTTTTCAAACTCCACAATATTTAAAACACAAACAATACGGTTTTGTCAGTCATGGAATAAAGAAATTGGGATTATCAATCAACCGTAGAAAAGAAAAGAGAAAATACACAACAGTGACCAAAAGTCCCTATTAAAACTGAAATATCCCCGTTTCAGGAGACTGAGGAACAGAGAAACTAGAAGCTACACAGTGTCCCTTCTGGCTTGAAATTTAAGATACAAGTCAACCAGCCTATCTTTTTAACTTATCTCTGTAACATACTTCAAAATTTTAATACTTCCTGATTCCATCTAAGGCAGCTAATGTCTTTCTATCTAAGCCATATTTACTCTTAACATCTAATAATAGAATCTCAGAGAATTCCTTCTTAGCATGTCATCAAGACCTTATAAAAGAAATAAAACAATTCAGAATCCTGGCTGGAATATGGGCCATAAACTGTATTTAAGTTTATACATTCAGCATAGTATATATATGAAATGAGAAGAAAATTAGAAAACAAAAGAAAATTATAGGAAGATAACACTTTGGAGTAGTAGTAGTCTGGAGAAGTATATTTAATTAGTTGTGAGAGATAAGTTTTTAACACACTTATAATGATGCAGAGCGAACTTTTTATCTTAGGTAAGGTTTCTTTGAAATAACTAACTCATAAAGAATTTTGCCAAACGCATATTATTTAAAAAATAGCTTATACAATTTAGTACAATATGTTAGAAATATTTTTTAAAATTAGCAATAGTTAGAAAATTAAGAAGTCAAACATTCTCTCATTTAGTAAACATGCCTTTATTAAAGACTAGTTATGCAGCCAATAAATCCATCAAAAATATAACAAGACAACTTGCTAAGTTTCTGAGCTTAAAAAATACTTCTAGCTCTTGTTTGGTCCAGCAGAATCTAAATATGTTCTTTATTTATTATTAAATTAGGCACTTGGTCAGATAGTAGGACTAGGTAAGTTAAAAAAAATGTTTTGAGAAATTCAGCAATAAGCACTTTACTATTAACAGCAGAGGATAAGGTTCTCAAATATATATGCTAATGAATAAGCAATAACATTAGGTTTTATCATGATTCGAAGACTGAACATTGGCTGTTAGCCCAAGATATACCAAAAGCATTACTCAGGTGTGAATGCTGAATAATGATCTCACCATCTTTGCTGAACTTAAATTTGGCCAAGTTTCAGCGGGGACTGGGGGGTGGCAGGAATAAATCAAACAAAATAAAATTGAGGCCTGCTGGAATTACAGATTTAAAGAACTAGGTTCAAAGTCAGGATATGAGCCCATAATTGAAAACATTCGTTTGCTGTTTTTACAACCTCTATAGAAAAGCTATCCCTGCTGGCACTTCTTTACTGTGCAAATTGCTCTAACCTGCTCCAGATATTTCTTTCTACCAATCTGTGTCACTGTCACCTTTAACATCATAACAAAGTTGCCTTTCTCTAGAAATCTTTGCTTAATTTATTTACTTCATGTCTTTTATTGCCCATCCATTCGGCCTTCATATTTATTATGTGTTCTTACATGGTTTTTCATACTGTCAATGAAGTTATTTAAAGCTTTGTATGTATATTTTTTACAAAATTATGAAATCCCCAAGGAACATATCCATGATTTACATTTACTTTCCCTTCTTTCAGTATTCCTACAGCTGGGCTCCCGTCATACCAGCAGCAATGAAAGTTTCTGTGAGTTTTTGCTTCTCAAGTTGTAGTAAGTTGCTGAAGAGAATGCTAATCACAGCAACTCCAGGCAGAAAATGGCAAGGAAGAGAAGGCTGAAGAGAAAGTCAAATGCAATTGAGGCTTAAGTCTCACAATTAGACATGCTAATGAATTCATTCTATTTTAGGTGATTGATTTATGGCCAATTTGTTTTTAATTTTGAGAATTTTAGTGTTCATTGGCATAAATAGAGTATTAGATATTAAGATGTTACATCAAAGAACTAGAAGAAAAACAAATCACTATCAAAGAAGAGTCCTTTAATACTAAAATTCCAAAGAAGATAGAAATAAGAAAATGTATTTTTAAGTAAAAAAGTAATCTTATCAAAATGATTACTAAAAATCTATCAGTTTATCATATACATTTAAACTTACAGAAAACTGAAGTTTATCTTGAAGAGAGCAAATAAAAGTGCTAAAATAAATAACATGATTAAAATCTCATAATTGATCTCTATGTTTTTAAAGCTTAACGAAAATTTCTTGTAGCCTTCTTCATTTATTATCTGCATGTAGCCTTCAAAGTCATATTACAATTTTCTGAAAAATATGCACAATTAAATATTGTTTATATACCTGGTGGACAAATAGTGTCTATATTATAAAGGAAATAAAATCCCATGGAAAATTAATGGGAATAATTCTCTAGGACCACCACCTTCAAAACATGTTAACTATCCTAATAACACTAATCTACTATGGGCTAAGAGTTTTACACATCTCATTTCAGTTGAAGCCTCAGAATGACTCAACAAGGTCAATGTATCATCACAGTTCCACAGATGTTTAGAACATTTGACACAGTTTAACAAGATTTCAAATTAATTTAGCCAAGTTCAAATATTTGGAGAAATAAGGATTTTAGCCCAATTTGGGTTAATTCTCAAGTTTATGTTCTTTATAAATTTACCGTACCATCTTTTGCCACAGTTGGGTTCCTTCATAAATGGGTAAGTTGTATAACCTACCTTAAAGAGCTCACATTACATATATTTTGAATCACTGAATAAACTTCTAAAAGAAATAGAGTATTTTCTTCAGTCAGTTCTTACTACCAAAATATTAATACAAAATTTACTTACAGTGAATAAATATGATGCCACAATTATCTTCCTTTGATTATTTCTTTCCAAATTTAAAATTATTTTTATGCATTCCCTTCTGTTTTTCTGTTGTCACAAATAACATTTGTTTAATTTTCAAATTAAAACTATTTATTCTAAGTAACACTGAAGAAACACTTAGGAAAAAGTGAAAACTTAACATTTACTTAACAACATACCTTTCCCCTTTTAAATTAAAGACCAGTTCAGAAAGGTCCACAAAATAAACACTAGGGTTTGCATTGTGCAAAGTGAGTATATTTCTTGCTTTTCCTTTGCTTTTAACTCTGATGAATTAAGAGAAAAAAGCAATACTGGAATGGATGGAGCAGAGGTGCTTTCCTTTTGGACATGTTCCTCTTATCAATTTCCATGTTCCTTCATTAGGTATTTCTGAATAAGAAAAAAAAGGGCTGCTTATAATCTCATTCACCTATAAGAAAACATACTCAAGCTTTGTTTTCTTGACAAAAACCTTTAAAATATTCCTATTTATGAATTCTTTCACAATTCGACAGTGTACCAGCTAGTCTTGACTACAATAAAATCAGCATTCTTGTCAGTACAAAATCTGAATGGACCACATTTCTGAATTGATTCTTTTTTTATTACCTCCTAATTAAATCCATCTCAGATATACTGAAGAAACTACATGGTGTGATACAATGAGATTAGACAAAAACAGTCAGTGATCTAGATTTGAATTCGGTTTAGTCTTGTGAGTTACTTAAACTCTAAGCATCCTTAGTATCCTTATTTATGATGTCGGGATAGTAATGGGGAAGATTAAGTCTTACAATTAATCTATGAATTCTTGACACACAGTCATTTTACCTAAAAATACAAGAATTGCAATCAAAATAAAGCATTTGAGAATACAGCAATGCTAAGTCCATTTAAATAAGATATAGAAATCAAGTTTCTTATACAAATAGTAACTAACCAGGCAATGAAGTGTGAGAGATAATATTTTTTAAAAAAAACTGTTTTACTATTTTTTTCTGATTTACAATTCTAATGCTAATGAAATTTTGATCACTATTTGAATTCTCAAGCTATGTTTGACCTTCCTTCTATTGTTTCTGTCTCTAATAATGTTTTAAAACTCCTCAGAAGATAGCTCTATTAACTTGTAATCTTAATCACAATTTGGTTAATCTCATTCTGGAAGGGGTATCCCCTTAAGAAAACAATTTGTATTGCCTCGACAAACACTAATACCATGCTGGCTTTGTATCATTGTCAAATAAGAATTATAACTACTGCGGAAGGACAAAAAACAGCTTTTTCTAAACAACTTCTCTCTTACGCACATAAACTTAATCAAGACTCTCAATTAATTTTGAAATTGTTCAGTATCGACCTTAATGTTTGAAGCTTCATTTTCTGCCTCTGGGCCACATCAGTAAAACCCACACATCTCCCTGTTAGCAAAGCAGCTGGCTTTTTAAATGTGATGACTTGTAGTTCTTATTTACAATCCTAATCACATCATTGATTTTAGTAATCTTTCAGTAAAAGTGGTTATTAATGCTGTCAAAAGCAGAAGCTGGGATTCAATGTTTTTTTCTTTTTCTCTTTTTATAAACCTGGATACTTAAGAGAGGGCTCTGGGTGATTATGTTTCCTGTGGTTGAGGATGCAACACAGCAAAGATAGCAAGGCCACTTAAATTCTCCACACCTCCTCCCAAATACCAACTTATACAAGCCACAAATGGTTAAATTTAAACTTTAGTCACTGGTCACTGATCATAATACAGAGGTAACTAGATTTTTGTATATTTAAAACTCTAAATACTAGCATTACATAAAATTTTATTTGACTTTTTTTCCTGTAATTTAAGATAGCCCATAGGTTCTATTTCTGTCTACTTAGGGAAAAACACTAAGACATATAGCCACTTACTAACCTAAGTGTGTCTGTAATATTCTAAAGATTAAAACGATATTCTGAAAAAGACAGGATAAAACAAATCAGAAGAGTTTAAGAAATATTTCGGAGAAATAAGCGTTTTTTAGTATCCAAAGCAATATGGAAGAAAAGATAAGATGAGGTAATGCATTCGGACTTTCAGAAAAGAGGTCACCAGGCAATAAAGATTGACATTCTAAATCAGATCTATTTATTTACATGCTTAAAGATGGCATGGAACAAACAAGTTTGCAAATAACTATTTGCTATCAAAAGGCACAATGTGAGTAGGATGTGACAAGAATATATGTTCATGTTCATCATAACCTACCTCCCTCAAATACCCAGAAAACACACACACACACACACACACACACATACATACATATTTGGAACCAGTATCAAAAACCAGTGCGTAATTTAAAAATATCCAGGACCTCTTAGTAATCAATTTTTCTTATAGAAAGTAAGAGTGTATAGTACCTGAACTGAAACAGTATTATTAGAAAATGATATCGTAAGCATTAGAATGTATAATTCATGTTGCTTTCTTTCATTTGCTCAGGCCATTGTGAAAATCCATAAATCATTTTCTTGTTCTTATATTCCTTAAGTGCAATTTGTCATTTTGCATTAGAAGCCTCCTTCAGCTCATTCAGTGCTTTTAATTCATTGTTTAGAGTTTAACAAAATGCTGGCCCTGTTTGATAACTGAAAAGAAACTCAAATGTGAAGCCACACCAAATATTGGCTAAGTTGAACAAAATGGAAAAGCATATTTCAACTTTGAATTTCAAGGTAATGGTACTTAATGGAATAGCTAGTGTTCTCAGTCCCAAGAACAAGGATTGGTTTGTTCTCTGCTGGGTTCAAGCATTAGAACACAGTAACTAAAGAGTTACCTGAATGCTTAAAATAGCATATACTACAAATATTTTCCAGAAATTCTAGTTAATATTCAGACTTTACCACAGAGGAACAAAAACTAACAGGGTGTCTGGGGCATTGGTTTTAAAGTTCTACCTTCCTCCCTCTTAGGTTAGTTTACATGGTCACAAATAAAACTATTTCATGTCTATCCATAAAAGAAACAATGCACTCTGGGTTCTTTGCACTTACTCTCT
Source organism: Loris lydekkerianus (assembly GCA_963574355.1). NCBI lineage: Eukaryota > Metazoa > Chordata > Mammalia > Primates > Lorisidae > Loris > Loris lydekkerianus. Next base: position 11,273 of record CAUYPK010135677.1, read on the forward strand.
GCGTAGTGTTTGCTGGGAATGACAAGTGCCAGGGATCATCTAGCTCAATCTTGGTCAAGCCTGGTGTTTGAAATATTCCTTAGTGATGATTTTTCGCTTCCAATTCTTATAAAACAAACAAAAACTTCTCTCAAAGCTCTGGGTACACTGCAATGATAATAAGATTTAAAAACAATTTTTTTTCGAATGATAATAAATCATTGCAAACACTCATTTATCCAAACGCTGGTTGACAAACGTGTTTCCTTCCTGCTCTTTCCAGCAAAAGGTGTAAAGCACCCCCTTCATTGAGTTTCAAAGTTTGTAAAACGCACATGTGGGTTCCCTACTGCCCCTGCCTTCTGCTGCAGTTAGAGCCCAATGAGATAAAAGAAAATGCATTACCACTCTCATATACAAACCAGGACTTTTATAAAAATAGATTTTGATACCCCCTAAAATAAATGAAAATTGTTTTTCTTCTCTGTCTTCGGGTACAGTTTTCCTTGCCCTGTGGGTTGGCACTCCTAGGGGAGGGGGTAATAAGGGGGCGAAGAAGGGAGGGGTAAATATGCCAGGTAGCCTTCCCCTTCCCACTCCATTAATGTGAGGTCGAGGAACACAGAACATACACGATACTGTACACGTCAAAGAGGTAGTGAATCGCCACCGACGCTGCTGTATATGCAATCATAACATTACTAAATTCTGGTGTGCAAAAGCGGTAGAAGGAAAAAGAAAAAAAGAAAACGGTCTGCTTGATTGCTTCAGCAAGGGAAATGGTAAACCTGTTACATTTCAGACATATTTTAAAAGGCAAATTTCAAGTGCTGTTCTGTTGTGGGTGGGGGTAAGCTTGTGTTAATGACTTTCGGGTAAGGAGGAGAGAACACTATTAATGCCCATGTGTGATCTTGGCTCCAAACAAAACGCTCTTGCAATTGTCCTTGGCTGAAGCTAGCTAGAAGGAAGCGGAGGACCCGGCTGGTTCTGCTCTGCCGGGAAGGAGACCCCATCATTACCCCGCTGATCCCTGGCGGCGCCGCCAAGGCTAGAAGTCCGAGAAAGGAGACCTCTAGAGGACCTGGGGCCGGCGTCGCTGGCTCCGACAAAGCACAGCCTTTGTGACCCAAGAAATCCTGTAGAGCCCCCCAAAGGCGAGGTCTGCTGAGCGAGGGCTCCACAGCCAAATTCTGTGGATTGCCCTATGCCGCTTTCGCCGCTAGGAGACGCTTGTAACCCACGTTTGCAGAGAGAGTTCCCATTCAGACACATCTGCCACCAAAAGGGAAAAAAAAAAAAAAAAAAAAAAAAATGCAGCTCAAGTGTTACAGTGGATGTAGTGATTATTTACAGGCAAATCTGGCCATCTCTCCACGTTCTCATCTCTACCTCTGGAAGCGCTTTAGTTTTAAACATACACCCGAGTCTGCTCAAACTTCACCTAGATTTTGGGAGCAACATTTTCCCCCAACAATTTCTGGATCTGCATTGTCATTCATCTGCATGTGTCTCACACGCAAACACGCGCGCACACAAGTGTTTCCATGCGTACAAACGAACACACTAGAAAATTACCGTCAATTTTAAAACTCCAGGATTCTGATGAGTCAGCTTGAAAAGCACAAAACATTTCATTTCAATTCTGCAGATCTGAAGGAAAAAAGGGAGAGGGGTGCAAAGTACAGATGCAATACCGTCTTAATATTCAGATACACTATACTCTTTTTCATTGATCCACAGGTCCTTTTATACACTGCCGCTCCATTCTCAGCCGCAGACGTGATGCTAAAAATCATTTTAACTGCAGCGGTTTTCGCCTGGCTTTGGCCAGTTTTCAATTTGCTGCAGCTGGAAAAGGATTAGCCATTTTTGTTGGCATCATTTCCTTCTAACCGCTCAAAGGCAGGACCTATCTCCACGAAAGAGCCAAGTGCGGGGAGTGTGGGGGCGGTGCAGGTCAGTAGACACACACGTGCACGATTCTCAGGAGCATGCCTCAGTCTACAGTCACGCCCGTGGACACTCACCCTTCTTAATTTCCTACCAGAAGGGAATGGCAACGTGCTTCGGGATTAGGAAACCACTCTCCTTTCCCAGAAGATAGTGGTAGTGTTATTCTTGGGATATTCATTATAACAGAGGCATCAAGAGACTTTCCAATTTTGTGGCATAAGGAGTAAAATGAAAAAGGGCTGCACTTCAGTGAATAAACAACCTAATCCTTGCCAATAGTCCATTATACATAATGTATATAATACATATTATATATATATATTTCCCTTGAAGAATTGTCATTCAGTCCACTCTCCAGCGTTAAAGAGTTCGCGGTGCATTTTAACTTCACAGGAACTGGGTATGTGGATGCGCCGCTTTGCCCCTGCGCCTTCGGAGTGTGCACTCACAGCAGGTCAAGCGCGTCCTTTTAAAGTCAGGAAGGCTCCCAGGGCTCATGCAGAGCTTAGCACCAGGACAGGGAGGATGGATGCGAGCACCCTGCATGTGCAAATGTGTTCACAAACACCCGCAGCAGCACACACTTGGGCCCGCGTGTGCACGGAGCCCAACCACCACCCCGCCCGTGTCCGCATCCGCCCCACTGTCCTCATCCAGTGAGTTGACCTCAGGCTGGACAAAAATCAGTCCCCCAGTCTACAATGCGGGGATGGGGCAGGGGTGTCGGTCTCCAGTTATCAAAAAAGAAAAAAAAAAAAAAAATCAGAAAATAGCAGGTGCTCCCAGCTGCTGTGAGCCACTTGGCCGAGCAAGGCGCAGGGATATCAGAGGCACTTTGCAGCGCCTGGTGGTGCTCAGTACTGAGCGCCCGAGAGCCAGGCGTTAGGATGGCGGGCTCCAGGAAGAAGCTGAAATGAAACTCCTCAGTCATTGATCCATGCACTCACAGCTCAAAAACTCACAGTCCTCAGGCGAGTTAATCTACTTCCTAAGAATTTTGTAAAACATTTAGATATGGAAGATGATCGTCTAACGCGTCTGCCCGTCTATAGACGCTGTGCGTCCACATGCCATAGCATGAATCCCTCCGCTTTTTTAAGATCCACTTCCGCCCCCCCCTCCAGCTGCTTCGCTCCTTTCCACATTGCCCCTTCAGACTCTTAACGCGTAGATCCACACATGCCATATTATATACAATTTTAAATGTCCTACCGATCTCTGTCTGGTAGAGTCCCTTAATTAGGTAACCTCTGCCAATTAATGGTCCCTGTGCAACTTTTTCCCCTTCCCTGTGATTTATTTCCATGATCCGTAGCAGGGAAAATACCTTAAAGGAAAAAGAATGTTAGCATCACTGGAAACCCCGCTCCTAGGAGAGGATACCGCAGCTGTTGCTATTATGTTTTCGCATTTGCTGATGCAAACAGGGGAACCTCTCTATTCCCTCCCCATTACCTGCGGCTGGGGACTGGGAACTTTCCGCAGCAGAGTCCCCAGCCAGCGCCTCGGGACCTGCCGAGCTGTTCTCGCTCTCACACTCACACTCACCCCAGCAGCCCGGGCGAGGATTCTGTTCCGCCTCGCCCGGCTGCCTAGTGACGTGTCTTTTGACGGCCAGTTTGGCCAATCACCCATAGGTCGGTGGGTGGTGCTCCTCCGCGATTGGTTGGCAGAATGAGGGCGCTGCGCAAAAACAGAGAAGCGGAGCGCTCGGAGCTCAGAAACTGCCAGCCGAGATCAGAGGCTCTGAGGCTGAAGCAGAAGGAAGGAAAGACGGGAAGGAAAAGAGACAGGTTAGAGGGAAAGAGGCTTGGGAAGGAAACAGCAGAAAAGAAACTGCTCGTTACAATTACAGAGGGACAAGTAACGGTGGAGATAAGGACGGAGGGAGACAAGCCGATGAAAGACAAATACACAAACAGAGAGAAAGAGGAAAAAAATGTCCAGAAGAACATCCATCCGGAGAAATGAAGAGAATGAAAGTTTTATGCTGCAGAGCCGTTCTGTGCTTTTCCAGCACAAAATTCTCTTGCTGTTTTTAAGCCCTTTTGCATTTGCCAGCCGTTGATATTAAGAGGCATGTTTAGCAGTGCCAGGAGCATCTCCTCTTCCTTCTCCTCTTCCTCTTCATCTTCCTCCTCCTCCTTTTCCTCCTCCTCATTCTCCTCCCATCAGCAAGAAGACAAACCGAGGACAGTCTTGAAATATCGAAATTTCCTCTTTGGGATTTGCCAGCCCCGCGTTGCGCCAAGACTGTCGGAATAAAGGACGCTGACTATTGTATTATCATTATTTTATTAATTGGTCAGTGAAAGATTACAGATGAGGAAAGGGGACGCCTGTCACCCTTCCTGCGCTAAGATTTAAAGATGAGGCTGGATTGAGGGAAGCTCTGATATGAAGCAAAAGGAATAAGATTTTTAAAGACAAAAAGCCCCAGGAGCCCCCCCCCCCGTAGCGCACTTTTATTTGTATTTTTTCGAGATTTTTTTTTTTTTTTCGTGGTGGGGGAGGTGATCAGGTGGCTGACTGGTTGCAGGAAGCTACTTCCTTTCCTTTTTGGAGATGATTGTGCTATTATTCTTTGCCTTGCTCTGGATGGTGGAAGGAGTCTTTTCCCAGCTTCACTACACGGTCCAGGAGGAGCAGGAACATGGCACTTTCGTGGGAAATATCGCTGAAGATCTGGGCTTGGACATTACAAAACTTTCAGCTCGCAGATTTCAAACGGTGCCCAACTCAAGGACCCCTTACTTAGACCTCAACCTGGAGACTGGGGTGCTGTACGTGAATGAGAAGATCGACCGTGAGCAAATCTGCAAACAGAGCCCCTCTTGTGTCCTGCACCTGGAGGTCTTCCTGGAGAACCCCCTGGAGCTGTTCCGGGTGGAGATCGAGGTGCTGGACATTAATGACAACCCCCCCTCTTTCCCGGAGCCGGACCTGACAGTGGAAATCTCTGAGAGCGCCACACCAGGCACCCGCTTTCCCTTGGAGAGTGCATTCGACCCAGACGTGGGCACCAACTCCTTGCGCGACTACGAGATCACCCCCAACAGCTACTTCTCCCTGGACGTGCAGACCCAGGGGGATGGCAACCGGTTTGCCGAGCTGGTGCTGGAGAAGCCGCTGGACCGAGAGCAGCAAGCGGTGCACCGCTACGTGCTGACCGCGGTGGACGGGGGAGGAGGGGGAGGAGGAGGAGAAGGAGGGGGTGGTGGCGGGGGAGCGGGCCTGCCCCCCCAGCAGCAGCGCACCGGCACGGCTCTACTCACCATCCGAGTGCTGGACTCCAACGACAACGTCCCCGCTTTCGACCAACCCGTCTACACTGTGTCCCTACCAGAGAACTCGCCCCCAGGCACGCTTGTAATCCAGCTGAACGCCACGGATCCGGACGAGGGCCAGAACGGTGAGGTGGTGTACTCTTTCAGCAGCCACATTTCTCCCCGAGCACGGGAACTCTTTGGACTCTCCCCGCGCACTGGCCGGCTGGAGGTGAGCGGCGAACTGGACTATGAAGAGAGCCCAGTATACCAAGTATATGTACAAGCCAAGGACCTGGGCCCCAACGCAGTGCCTGCGCACTGCAAGGTGCTGGTGCGAGTGCTTGATGCTAACGACAACGCGCCCGAGATCAGCTTCAGCACTGTGAAGGAGGCGGTGAGCGAGGGCGCCGCGCCCGGCACAGTGGTGGCCCTGTTCAGCGTGACTGACCGCGACTCCGAGGAGAATGGGCAAGTGCAGTGCGAGCTGCTGGGGGACGTGCCGTTCCGCCTCAAGTCTTCCTTTAAGAATTACTATACAATTGTGACCGAAGCTCCCCTGGACCGAGAGGCGGGGGACTCCTACACCCTGACTGTGGTGGCCCGGGACCGGGGTGAGCCAGCGCTCTCCACCAGTAAGTCGATCCAGGTACAAGTGTCTGATGTGAACGACAACGCGCCACGCTTCAGCCAGCCGGTCTACGACGTGTATGTGACTGAAAACAACGTACCGGGCGCCTACATCTATGCGGTGAGCGCCACGGACCGCGACGAGGGCGCCAACGCCCAGCTTGCCTACTCTATCCTTGAGTGTCAGATTCAGGGTATGAGCGTCTTCACCTACGTGTCCATCAACTCTGAGAACGGCTACTTGTACGCCCTGCGCTCCTTCGACTATGAGCAGCTTAAGGACTTCAGCTTTCAGGTGGAAGCCCGGGACGCCGGCAGCCCTCAGGCACTGGCGGGTAACGCCACTGTCAACATTCTCATAGTGGATCAAAACGACAACGCCCCCGCCATCGTGGCGCCCCTGCCGGGGCGCAACGGGACACCGGCGCGCGAGGTGCTGCCCCGCTCGGCAGAACCAGGTTACCTACTCACCCGCGTGGCCGCGGTGGACGCGGACGACGGTGAGAACGCCAGGCTCACCTACAGCATTGTTCGGGGCAATGAAATGAACCTCTTTCGCATGGACTGGCGCACCGGGGAGCTCCGCACAGCGCGCCGAGTTCCAGCCAAGCGCGACCCCCAGCGGCCTTATGAGCTTGTGATAGAGGTGCGCGACCATGGGCAGCCGCCCCTGTCCTCCACCGCCACCCTGGTGGTTCAGCTAGTGGATGGAGCTGTGGAGCCCCAGGGCGGGGGCGGGGGCGGAGGGGGAGGGTCAGGGGAGCATCAGCGCCCCAGCCGCTCCGGCGGGGAAACCTCTCTAGACCTCACCCTCATCCTTATCATCGCACTGGGCTCGGTGTCCTTCATCTTCCTGCTAGCCATGATCGTGCTGGCGGTCCGTTGCCAAAAAGAGAAAAAGCTCAACATCTACACGTGTCTGGCCAGCGACTGCTGCCTCTGTTGCTGCTGCTGCGGCAGTGGCGCTTCGACCTGCTGTGGTCGCCAAGCCCGGGCGCGCAAAAAGAAACTCAGCAAGTCGGACATCATGCTGGTGCAGAGCTCCAATGTGCCCAGTAACCCGGCGCAGGTGCCGGTAGAGGAGTCCGGGGGCTTTGGCTCCCACCACCACAACCAGAATTACTGCTACCAGGTCTGCCTGACCCCGGAGTCCGCCAAGACCGATCTGATGTTCCTTAAGCCCTGCAGCCCTTCGCGGAGTACGGACACTGAGCACAACCCCTGCGGGGCCATCGTCACCGGTTACACAGACCAGCAGCCCGACATCATCTCCAACGGAAGCATTTTGTCCAACGAGGTAAGGCTGAAGCGAAAGGACCACCATCTCTCATCTCCTCCATCAGAAAGCCTCCTCTAGCACGGCCCTTGTACCTCTGGTGCACTGTGTATTCGTTTTTAGGATATTAGCTTATTTGACCTTTGTGTGGGCGGAGATGGAGGTCACCCACTCCCGCCGCTCCGTGTGTAACTTAACTTTCGCGTTGTTCCTACTTCTCGTGTTCCACCTTCCCACATTTATTTGCATCTCTTCCCCTTGGTATTTTGGCACCTTGGAGCGCTCTCCTTTGCTCTCTCATCATCTTCACTTTAAAATCTTAACCCTGGGTGGTTCCTTTTCCTTAGTAGAAACCTGGTGATAAGTAAAAAAGTGCGCAAAGGGAGAGGGAAATATGGGGAGGGACTTTCTAGTACTGGGAAAGGTCTTTTCCTCTTTGAGTCTGTTCCAGGCGTTAATAAAGTTGATTTTATTTGGTTTTGTTTATCGATGCTTTCAGCCGCGTGTACAAGTAAGCTATAGATTGTTTACACAGTTGTTAAATTCAAATGCATGTTTTAGTGAACAAGTTATCAGATCCTTGTCCTCTGAACTCGGGTTGCAAAAAAAGCCTTCAGTTCTGCCCTGGACATCATTTACAGACGCGTTTGAAGCCAAGGGCCCACACAGTGTGAATTTGAATGAAGTTGTTTTGGCATAAAATCCTGTAAGAGTAAACTAATGAAAGGCTTAAACAATTGTTGTCTTAAATATATCTTTTAGCTAATAATCACTTTATTGCCACTGTTTTGGATAAATCACTGCTGTTGGCTTTCTTCATAAAAGAATTTGGCTTGTCAAATGCCTATTTCTTTTTAAAAGATGGAAAAGTGGCAAAGTTGGATGGTGAGGGTGGGGATGGGGGCAAGAGCAGAGTTGGTGTCTGTAAAAGAAAGTTGGAACTGGAAAAGGTGTGTGGGTGGTGGAGGTGGGGAGGAGAATGCAGAGGGCCTTTGGAGAGGGAAGAGATTTGGGAGGGTGGGGCAGCAGAATTATGAACTCCTTTCACGGCAGGTTATTTTATTTGAGTCTTAGATATTATTTGACTTTATGACTATTTGTACAGTTCATTTGTATCTTAAGCACATTTTGAAAATAAACGACAAAATAATTCCATAAAATATCCAAACTTTTTGCTTATTGAGCGTGCTGTTTTTCTTGTGTCAACCATTACCCACCTAAACACTTTTTTAGGCAACTGAAAGATTGCATAGTATAAGTAGGTTGACTGTGTTAGAGACAGTAGTTCATTAGCCCTTTTATGAGGTCACTTGCATTCTTTCTTTAACAAAAACCTACATTATTAAGTTGGCTTTTTTTTTTTTTTTTAGCTTTGTAAGTGACTGAAATATGGATTCACGTGTCTCTGCATATCTACCCCACCCATACCCAACAATCACTAGGCTGAAGTCTTAGGAGAGTGTGGAAATTCATAAAAATTATACAAACAATTACTGAAGCTAAATATAGTCCCTAACCTCAAAAGTACACTAGTGTTAAACCCTTAGCATTCAAATGCTCTTGATTTTTTTTTTTATTTTTTTTTTCCTAGACTAAACACCAGCGAGCAGAGCTCAGCTATCTAGTTGACAGACCTCGCCGAGTTAACAGGTATGGACTTTTTCCCTCCTAGCTAAGGGTATGGACATTTTACAACCTAGTGAAAATAGTAAGTAGGTAATACATTCAATATTAAATTACAAAGTGTGTAAAGTATTTTCAATTAGGGAATAACATAAATCTTGACTACAGTTTTGTTTGCTATATGATACACTTATAAAGGGTGTATTTCATTTGTATACAACTCACAAAATATGTTTGAATACTCCCACATAGCTTCTAATAATCTCCCCAAATGTTGCACATGTATATTTACATCTGTTGCATGAAAATGATGTGACTATCTACTTACGTCTAATCATAGAATAGTGCCTAAACTTTACATGACTTAAGTACTCAAGCTGACTGTTAATTTTCCATTTTTAAAGTGTGAGGTAGGCTTGGGTTATAACACCTAGCTTTATGCAGGAATAATGCCAGCTAACAGGTCTAAGAATCTGCAGGACCACCTGTGACCATGTGGTGGCAGAAGAATGTTTTCTGTGTTTCTTCACCTTTTTATTCTAATATTCACATTTTTGTACTTGTAGTTCTGCATTCCAGGAAGCTGACATAGTAAGCTCTAAGGACAGTGGTCATGGGGACAGTGAACAGGGAGACAGTGATCATGATGCCACTAACCGTGCCCAGTCAGCTGGTAAGTGTGATTTAAATGCTAACTTTTATAGCATTACTTTTCTTTTAATAAATCTAGAAAGAATAATGTATTAGGCAATTCTCTGTAAGTTTAATGATAATATCACTCAATTTTGATAATTGTACAATGTATGCTCAAAGAGGATCGTTATAATGTAATGATTCTTTAGGAAGTTAAATTAGAAACTCAGGAATATGTTAGAACATGAAGTTCATCTTTCTTGTGTAATGTTCTTTAATGTAATTACATTGCATACAAAAAAGGCATAGATCTCTCACTTGGTCCAATCCTCAGTCTTCAGCCATTTAAGGTATGATTAGCTTGTCTATGGATAAGGTAATTGAAGATGAATGAAATTGACTGACCTACATAAGGTCACAGGAGGATAAATAAATAACTGGGGACTAGAATTTAAATATCTTGCCTTCCAGATCAAAGCATTTTGCACCACCAAGTATTGTGCCAAAGGAGAAATGGTGATTAGTAGTCATTAATAAGCTGAAATCAGAGTTCCTAATCTTGGGTCTTTAAGGTTCAAGACAATAGAAACCACAATAATGTGTATTTTCTGAAGCACCCTAGGTAGACTCATATTTTTAATAGTTTATAGACCCATCAAAGTTGAAATCTGAGCTTGTGTGAGCTTAGAGGTAGTCAATAATGGGCACTGCATTGTGATTCATATTTTTTATCTTACTTCACTTTTTCCTTTAAGTTTTATAAGATGCTGACAACTTGTTGCTAATATTAAAAGGAAACTCTGACGTTCCATAAAATATGTGTGCTAAAATGAAAATGATTTTATAAACTTCTTGTTTCTTTTCTACTTCATTTGGAAGTCATATATAAAGGGTATTTGTTGATTTTTTTTACTTTTTCTACTTAGTTTTGTATTTCCTTGACACATGAAGAAATGAAAAGGCTGGACATCTTTCTGTAACTTCTCTTTATCTTTAGACTGTCTTTGGATTCTAATCAGCTCACTGGAGATCTGGCCTTTGCTTTGGTTAGTAATAAAACCATTAAGTAATTGAGTTCTTATTTTCAAGGTTATATTGGTCCTGGAGAGCACCCTTTCCTTAACACACTTGGTGGACATCAGATCAGTGCTGAGGCACTGTGTCCAAGGGCAGTGTACACCCCATGGTGGCCTGGCAGTGGTGGTTGCTACAAGCCTCTCACTTGGCTAGTGTGTGCTGTGTCTGTGGCTGCCTTAGCCTTGGGAAACCCAAGCAGGAGGAAGGGGAAAAAGGCTGCTCAAGGGTTTCTTTATATTGCTTAGAGTCATTAATATGCAGACCTAATGAGACTTGAGAACTGCCAAGAATCCCCGGAGGTCCCTGCCCCTTGCGGGCCTTCACGCTAAGTGAACAGAGCATCTATTTAGTGTCTGGGAACCTGACAACAAACCAGATCTTGCCAGAAGTTTATATGTGAGTACAAAGTCTCTTTTATTTTTGCCCCATATATGGCATATGATTTATTGTTATCTTTAAAACACTATACATTTGGAATTGCTCATGCCTATTCTTTTTTCAGACTTGTCCTCATTTAAGCACCACTTTTTTAAACATTTAAAACAAAGTATTTAATGTAAAAAATAGACAGTCTCTGCTGCCTGTTCGTTTAGATTCATTTTATCCATTTCCCACCGGCCCCCCTTTGTTTTTTCTGTAGCACTCCAGGCTCAATGAACATTTCAATTAGTTTAGTCCCTCAGACATAATGATCCACAATAACCTAACTGAAGATAAAGAAACAAATAAACATCTGCGAAAAGGGCTAAATTTGGATGATAGATGGGACTATATTCTTTTCAGTGCATCTTCCCAGGAGCTGTTTTATTTCAGTCACTCAGTGTTGCCATTTGGTAATGCTTCTTTCAAACTACTGGAGAGGTCAGAAGATTTAAAGGAAGATAAGAATGCTAAAATGTGCTCTGGAAACATTTCTTAAAAATGAGGTGATTTTTATTTTTCTTTGCCAAAATGGTAAAATTTCTTCATATCTTTAAACATGTGAAAATTATTAAAGAATTACCAATCCATTTATGCATTTCATTAGTATTTATAGGGTTGCCACAACTTACTGAGCACAATAATAGCTATTTTAGGATTGTACTAAGGCACTTATATGAAGAAGTAATTGCACCTTTGTATGCGGAATTGCAATGAGATTTAATATGTCTAATTTTGTCGTAAGAATGATGGTGAAACGTTTTCTTTTTTAAAGTGTAAAACTCTAAATGCAGAGAATTACAATGCATTTACTTAATGACTTTTTCAATCCATACTGATGTATACTATAAACCTCACACCGAGCAGCTAGAACATGTCAAAAATTTAAGCCCATCTTAGATAAATCTGTTTTATTTCTTTGGAAATCCAGGTATTAATGAGCTTTCCAATTTTATAGAATTAAGTAATATTCATAGCACATCTATTTCTAGGTTTTGTATATGAAAAAATTTCATACAGCAAGCAAACTCAGCTTAACTAGGTTTTGGAGTGGAGGAAAGTTAGATTATCAAGGAAAAATAACATTGGCAAGGTAGAAATTGTGAATTCTCTCTTTCAGTTTGTACCTCATTCCATATTGTATTATATACACTCTTTAACTTAGTGATTCACCTGTTTAAACTTCCTTTTTTCTTTCATTTCTTTTTCTATGTTAACATGACTTTGTATTTATTTATTTAGATCTATCTTCTATTTTTTCTTTCATGAACGGTTTTCTTTTTTGTTCTTTCTTTCCCCCTCCCTTCTTGCTTTTCTTCTTTCTAAGCCATTTGCAGTCACCAATCTTGTTCACTGAAGGGCCTTACACACGGAGGCAGCTGCACAGGGAATCACATAAGCTTTTTCAGTTTTCTACTGCACCTGGCTCTATGTGTGAAATTCTTCCCTTTGACCACTGCTCTGTGGCACTTTCTTTCTATAGCCTTGTCAAGGTGCTTTCCGTTTTTTTTTTCAGTGCACTATTGATGTATTGGTTAGATATGGCAGAAGTCCAAGGAGATGTGGTAAATGCGTACAGACACCATCACAAGAGGAAAAACTGATCAATCAACAGCTTAAACAGCAGAAAAAGCAGACTTTAAAGAAACATATATTCAGTTTGTTTATTAGGACATTAGACTAAAAGATAATTATTTTTCTATTTTATGATAGGATATATTTAAATGTTTTTAATATTATTTGAGATACGTGTAGGGAAATATATTTAATAGTAAAAAGTTATTTTCTTCATTCATGAAGTACACTGGGGATAATCCTGAGATCAATTTTGAATTTATTTGTTATGGCTTTTGCCTGTTTTAAAAATATGTTAGAAAAAAGAACCCTAGTAAGTGATTGTTACTTTACCTGAAATTGTCACATTCCTCTTTATGTAATTTTTTTCTTTCAGTTTATAGGGGAATTTGTCTTCTAAATATGTTTATTGACTAATTTTATGAGATGTATGCATCATAAATATTCATTTAGCTATAAATTTTAAAAATAAAGTGATTTGATTGGCAGTATTTTCAAATTAGTACATAAGTATATCAAGAAATGCGTTAAGCCATTGTACTACTACCTTATCAGCAATAGAATTCTTGGTTTATCATAAAATAAAAATATCCCTTTCCCAACTTCAGTAATAATTTAGTTATTGACAAGGTAGCTTTTGGCTTTGTAAATGAATTTACACCAGTATTTATAAAAGCTTGTTCAGGTTTCTGGCAAATCTCTGAGCTACAACTTGAAAATGTGGAAAGACTGATAATTTTCAATAATATGTAAGTCAAATACTATGGTACAAACATTTTAAATGATGGTAGGTAGGAAGAAAATTTTAAGGGACATATATTGATTTTTTTCATTAGCTAATTATGTTGCTAAATTTCTGCTCCCAAGTCACATTTTCTTAAAATCTGTAGCAATTTTTGTGGTTACAATTAATACATTTTCCATTGTTAAAGGGAGACTAGAAATTTTCACAAAAAATTAAGAGTGTTGATTTTTTTTAAATTAATTTATCATGTTTGGAAAAAAATAAACTTTTTCATGAAGGATTGTTGCATGAGAAAGCAATGTGCACAAAATTTTATATTATCACATTCATCAAAAACCAGCACATTATAACTTTAAATCGTGATTGTTCTCAGTGGAAATATTCACTACCTCTGACTATTGGGACAAGTCATTTACTCATTGAAAACTATATTTAAAAATTTGTCTAAATACATGTTTGCAAAGCGGGCTGTCTCTCACATCAGCTGTCATGCCTTGTGGGACAGATTATTTTTGAGTAGTAGAAAAAACAAATAACTAGAAAAAAGATTGCAAGTAAAAAATAAATATAGAAATATTTCATAGAAATTAGCAAAATTTCAAAACTGAGGTAGGACCTGTAATTTTTTGTCATACAAATCACACAAATGCTATAGTAAGGGCATTTGAGTGAGAAAAAACTTATTAAGTCTTGAGCCTTGAACTTGAGCCCTTAAAAAATTATAGCAGCAATGTGAAAGGTATATATTTAAGTATGTCCCCTAAACTATGATGTCTGGCATCCCTGTGCATTATGTTTTACAAAATAAACTTAAATGTGCTATGCTTATTTGGTAATTGAGGCAATATACTTAATGGAGCTAGTGATAATGATAGAATATAAAATCATGTTAGTCATACAATGCGTCCCTAAGGTGAGAACTGGTAATGAAATGAATTTATGTGGTTCACAAAATATCTAAAGGATGAACAAAAATCCATTTTCAATTCATTTTTCTGTTAAATATTTGAAGTCCATTGATTTAGTGTTTATGCTGTGTTTTTAGCTTTGTTCTATGTCTGATTTTTTCCTTATGAGAAATAGGTACACTCACCTTTTAAATAAAACTGGTGAAATACTCATGCACAATTTGAACCTTTACCCTTCATTTCGGTTATATAAAGCTGTATATTATTACTAAGAGAATTCCACTTCAAAATGATTATCTATAAATGTATTAACATTATTTACAAATTTCTTCCCTTCTGTCAAGTGATATTGTTCTTTGAACAAAAAACTTTTTTATATCTTCCCTTTTTGTGGTGCATGTGCTGTATTTTTAAATACACATTCTCAATTCATGTAACTTTATTACAACACCAGAAGGAATGATTTCTAACATAATCAAGCAAAATCTTAATGTCAATTTTCCATATTAGACCATTACAATTTTCTGTGTGAAATTATCATATTTGAGATTAGGAAAAGTGCTTGGTCATACGTGCAGAAAAGATATGAAACATTGTGTTTGGTCTTATTTGGCATATTTAAGATGACATTTATCAGTCATAGGAATAAAAAAATTGTATTAATTACAAATTTTGCATTAGTGTCCATCATTATCAGGACCTGGTCAAACAATTCTATTTAATATTTGAGTGTAATTCCATCAACTCTGTAAATGTAATACAAGTTAAATTTACTTTAAAAAAAAATTGCTCATAGTAATTTTACTCTTAAAGATAGTTTCTACCATCAAAAAACCTCCACCCACCATCAGCCTATTAAATAGGCACCCTTTGTAGTAATGTGTCAAAATATAAATCTCCTCTCTGGTTTTCCAGCCCCTGCCTATTTAGTATGTAAACCTGCAGCAGGGACATTCTCCTTCCCTTTCTCATTGCTAGCTACATGTCTTCTTGCAGAAATAGCATAAAGGGCTGAGTTTCTCTGCTGTCTAGCATAACATTTACACGTTTTCCCTGCTGTTGTCAGTCAGATTTCCGAATCCCAGCTTCAGCTCATGTTTCTGTTCCTCAACAGTTCACGGATCAGTAATTTACTTCCAGACTTACACAGGACAGTTATCAATGGAATGCTGTAATCAAAGTCAGACTTAGCATTATACATGGTTTAATTTATAATAAAAAAGTCATTACGTAGTGAAATTAATTTATGATAAGAAGTGTGGTGTTTTTCTTTAAAAATAATTTATGTAATTCACTGTTACTGCCTCAAACATACTTGTGGACAGTTTAGAGGGTACATAATTTTGAAAGATTATTTTATTTATTTAATACATATGAACATTAACTTCTACACAAACATACATAATTAAAGATTATTATCTTCAATCAATATTAAAGAATATTAACTTCTACACAAACATACATAAAGATTATTTTATTTATTTAATACATACAAATATTAACTTCTACACAAACATACATAAATTAGTGTAGCAGAATGTCATCAGGAATTTAAAAACTAAAACTTGCTCAAAAGCTTAAATCTCTTACATTTATATAAGTAATGTGTATGTTTTTTAAGTAAATATTCTCTTTGTTAGAAAGGAAAAAGAAAAATCCCTAGATTTTCCAGAATGTATTCGTGAGTTTCTGCTCCTTGGACTAATGTTCATATTTTGTTTTTTCAAATTGATCTTAATTTAAAACGTTTAATAAGTATGTTATTATGTCTTAAAAAAACATTAAAATGCTATTTTTGTGTATGTTTGTCTTTATGTATGTGATATAGATAAGCATAACATCAATTAGAATTCTGTAGTGCTAATAATTTCTCATGCTTTGGTTAAGAAACAGAATGACCTTTCTTGATCATCATTAGATTGTTTGTTAATCTTGCCAATCTAAGAAAGACAATGAAGTTTGAAGTTATTTGAAATCATGGCGTTATAGGATTCATAAGCACATAGTTCTGTGTTGACTGGGATAAGTGTGTTCCAATATAGAAAAAGTAATAAGGTATTTGTCAATAGTATCTGCAGTTGATTTACACTGCGTTTTGTTACCTTGGTTTCACTAATTACAGTCATTTGTTCTGAATTTGTCTAAGGTAGTAAATGATAAGTGGTTTATAGTGGATATGGGCTACTAGAGTGTCGCTGAAAAACCTTTAGGAAGTCGTTTCATAGGAATCTAAGAAAACATGCTTTTCGTTGCTTATGAAATGTTTCATTCCTATTACATTCGAGTTTTTCTGTGTCTGTGTCATAATTTCTGTTGAATTTCCCTTTCTGTTTTATGTCCAGATTTTATAATTTAAATACCACCTTTATTGCTTGGCATATTTCTTTCATTTTTGTCCCTATTGAAAAAAACTCAGAGGACTTATTGTTGGGGAATATGGATTTTGAAGCCTTCACACCTCCTTTTCTTTTCTCCGTTAAAAACTTCAGGAGATATTTTTTTCAATGTTTATTCTTTTTCTAGTGACCATTTCCTAGTTACTTACAGTGTTAAGAGTGAACATTTTCCCCTTTACCTTGAAATTTGGAAATACCTAACTCAGAGGCCTCTTTGCCAGAAGAGTCTTACTCTTGACTTTTGAAGATAATTTTCGCTTTCAAAGTGATGAACAAAATGAGGCAAAAAAGATTTTGGATCTTGTCAAGTTAAGAGAAGAAAAATTGACGACCCTTTCACCCATCCCTCCTTGCGCTCCCTGTAATCTGTCATTGCTAAGTAGCTGGTTATGTTGGTGGACACCATGTCTGGAGTTTCTTCTTTCGCCCGCAGGAATGGATCTCTTCTCCAACTGCACGGAGGAGTGTAAAGCCTTGGGCCACTCAGACCGGTGCTGGATGCCTTCTTTTGTCCCTTCGGATGGACGCCAGGCTGCTGATTATCGCAGCAATCTGCACGTTCCCGGCATGGACTCTGTTCCAGACACAGAAGTGTTTGAAACTCCAGAAGCTCAGCCCGGGGCAGAGCGTTCCTTCTCCACCTTTGGCAAAGAGAAGGCTCTTCACAGCACTCTGGAGAGGAAGGAGCTGGACGGACTGCTGTCTAATACGCGAGCGCCTTACAAACCACCATATCTGAGTAAGTATTCGGGGAAGGGCTGTGTAAAAGTGTTCCCTCTGAGGGGATAAAAGTTCAACATTCCATTCTCTATGGTCAAAATAGAGTTTAGGTTTTTAGAAAGAATGATAGAAGGACTGTGGATGTAGGCAGGACTCTCGTGTGGAAAATTTAATATGTTTAACAGAAAGAAGGGGCCTGTGTTCCGATGTTGTTGACAAAAATAAAACGTGACTTTGCATTTGTTGGAAAAAACATTTTCAAATGTTCTTCATATTTCCATTGAACGTTGCACTCTTGCTTACTCGATTTCTGTGTGTTTCGAAGGATTAAATGAAGGTGAAAGAACTTTTCTCTTGATGCTTGAGTCACTGAGGGATCTCATTTACTTACTGATAACAGCATTATTGCCTAGTCATTCATTGACTATAGGCTATTAAACACCTTTGAACAAGCCCAGAAAGCTGTGTAAGCAGCATTTGGAAATTCAACATGACTTAGTAAGGTATTGGTATGTATTGAAATATTTGATCTGAATCAGAGAAACTCTGAAGGAAATACAGCAAGTCTTCATTTATTTCAAATAAGGGGTTCTTCTAACATTGAAACATTGATAATTGCACTGAATTATTTCAAAATTGAGAACATATTTGAGAGCATAAGTGAATCGTTTTATACAATAATTGAGAACAATAAAAATGCTTTGAAATTCTGTAATGTATTTACTTTGAGGATCTTAGCAATGAAATTACCTCATTTATTCTCTGCTATGAAGGAATCTCTTTCCTTTTAGTTAGTGGATAAACACTGCTGATGATTCAGTGTCTTGATCATACTACATAAATATTTGACACAGATGAAAATCATAACAATCAATAGATGACATATTGTATAGCAAATCTATCCCTCATAGTTTTTCTTTTTTCATCTAGTGCAAAAAGGTTGTGAATAAGCTAGGAGCAAACAATAAGTCAAATTGTAGATGTATCATTTATTTTATAACTTATGAAATAGGAAGGAAAAATGAGGAGGAAAAACTTAAGAGAAAAACTGAAGAACAGTTATTTTAGCTCTTATGGCTTGTAATGTGAAAGTATGGATTGAGTGCATTGAGGCCATGGCTGCTTGTCTGGACATTGATAATGAGAATAAATAAGTCATACGATTAAAGGTGTCGGTCTTTCATCAGATGTATACATTGTGATGACAACAGTGATCAAATAGTGTTTTATGAAGGATCATATTAAGCTTTGCAAAATATTTGGGCCTAAGCAAAATATAATACCTTAGTACTTCAGATCAAAAGAATTATACCACCCTATAAATTGTTATTTTGTTTTGTTTATTTTTTTAAAGTTATATGAGGAGAGTACAAATACTTACAGAAAGGAAAGTGTTGATTTATCTAAGATGCGATTTGGATGCTGAAATCCTCAATTTAAATTCCCAAATCAATATATCCTCATCAATTAAAATAGCCTAAATTAAAATTTTAGTAAGTGAGGACTATGATGTGGGCTTTCTCTCTCAAATTGAGTTCTGGATTTAAAATTTTGTTATTGAAGATAAAATGTATCAGAATTTTAAACAATATATCTTACTACTGTTTGACTTCAACTGAGGAGGTACATTAAGAGAAAAAGTAAAAAGGCATTATGATTCAGAGTGATTAAAATTGTTATTTCTAAATAAATACAGATACTTGCTTTTACCCTAGTAACAGGTAAAGCTACTTCAAATGTAGTAGAAAAATAATCTCTCCTCCTTTTGCTCTTAAAGAGTAATAATCTTGGTGAAATTATGCTTACATACAAGAAGTGGATTTTAGACATCTATAAATTTCATTTCTCCACTTACAAGATTTTGTTTTTTATTTTGAGAATCTTTGTAACAATTTCATTAATAAAATATTAATGCTACATACATTTTAATGCACTTTTTGCATTTATTTACAATCTAGTATTTTCATTTGCAAATCTCTTTACTGGGATTATGAAATGTCTTAGATATTACATGTTTTACTAGCGATACAAAGAATGCATCTGTTATTTTGCCAGGAAAATTTAGTTTTGTTTGCATATTGTCCACTTATATGTATGAAATGAAAGAATTTTTAATAATAATTTCATTTTTCTTCATCTGTTTTAGCCAGTTCACACTGCTTGAAATTTAGGGTTTGGGTGGAGTATAACCTGGATAGCAGAAAAACACCTATTTTGTTTTTTTAACTCATATTTTCCAGCATACAGTTCTTCATACAGTTTTAATCATGTCTCAATTTGTTTTTTATTATCTTTAAGTGTTTAATGTTATCTTAGGCTTTATACAATTATCTTTAAAATTACATCATGACTGTAACATAACAGGCATAGTAAATTTTATGGTTAGTCTAATAATACAAACTATGCCTATTTGCTATCATATGGTGCTAGTTTTAAATACTTGTGTCATTTATTATTAGCAATAGAAATATTTTCATCTTCTAAACAAAAAGCAAGTCCCTTACATTATTAAACAAACTAAAAACTGACACTAATTACTTACTTTTAATTACAATGTTTAAATAATTATTGAGGTGGCAGGGTTGTTTTTTGCTAAACATGCATTTAGTTCTATAATGAACATAATGTGCAGTTTGATGTTCAGAAAAGTACCTGTGTATTTAGTTACTTTTCGTAAAGCTTTAAAAAGCCTAATGGGACTGGCACTTTCATTTATACAATGAAGACAGGAAAAAGATATGCTTAAAAATACAAATGAAATCATTGTCTATACCAAGAACTTTCAATTTGTTGTACCTTTTATTGCTAAAGCTAAAAGTAAACACTGCCAGAAACCAGCTTTACATGAAACTAGGTATATGCAAACACTAAAAATACATCATTTAGCTTTTAAAAATGCCTTAATACAGGCACATTTTCTTTTATTTTATGTTTAAGAAAAGATCCATGGAGAGTATATCTATGCATTTAATAAGAAAGTTTTTTATTTAAATCTGGTGTAATTTTGAACATGTCTGTTAATACTAAGTTAGTCATGAGTACTTCGTGAGCTTGACTTCTATTATTCTTATTACAACATTAGATTGCTAATACATGATAGAGAGGAGTGGAGGGATACAATGAATGATTGAAAAAATAGGTTAAGCATATAAAATATAGTCATATGTTAAAAACATCGTATTTAGATTTACCTTAAAATATTCATGAATTTTAACTTAGCACTACTTTTAATTTTTACCAGAATAATTAAAAGTACTAAAATACCACTTTAACTTTAAGTAAAATTAATAGATCCTTTCAACAATAGAAATAATGTTAAAGTGAAACAACATGTTTTCTGGATAAAATATGAAAACATAAAAAGTGTTGTTTTTATCATGAAGATTTTATGGGGTTATTTAGAATTATAGACATCTTATTTAAAGCAATTTATTCTTTCAAATTCCACAATAAATTACATGTAAAACAATCTCTATAATCTCAGCAAATAAAAAACATAAAATCAATTTAAGTTCAATAATGTAGTTGATGAAACCAAATTATCAGTATATTTTAGGAAAACTCCAGTAATTAAAATAATACGCTTAATATTTTTGTAGCCATTCTTGCTTATGATTTTAGACATCATCTCATATGATGTTTGCCAGTGAATGAGCATGTTAATCAGTTTCAGTCAGCCTAAGCAATATAGTAATAAAGGCATAAGGATTTGTTATTTGGAAACTTATTGATTTTTTGCCAATAGACATAATCAATCCTAAAGACTAATGACAGTCATAAGAAAAATGGTCAAATTTCATCTAAAATATACTTTTGTAATTCTTTCATTTGTTTAAAGTGTAATAAAATAAATAATATGGAAAAAAGTGGAAAAACTACATTTACATAGCCACTTTTAAAATTTCTAAATCCATAGAATTTTCTAGAATCACAGGACCAAGGGAAACCATTTATTAGAAAGTGTCAGGGCTGGTGCTGCCTTCATAATATAAATATTTAGACTAAACTATTTACACCAAAAAATTTAGCTGTCTCCTGACTTAACTTTTATTTTTGCCAAATTGTGATTCCTTTTGAAATTTCAGCTCCATTCACCCATATCACGACAATAGAAAATACATCAGATTTTTGAAATATCACATTTAAAATATTGCTGAAACTTTACCTAGACAATTTTTTAGTAAACTTCATTTGGGGAAAATTCTTTTAGGCATTTATAATATGACTGTGAGCACTTCAAGTTTTTAGTTGATTGGAATTGTAGAACATCTTTTGTTTAGTAACATTTCTTCCGATCCCTTCATTATCTCAGTCTGCCTTCTGTGAGTTTTCATAATTTGTTGAACTCAATAGTGTGGTAAAAGCATATATAGAATTCAAAATAAAAAGACTTTTCTTATTGGTACATATTACACTCATATTTACATACCCCTCAGTAGTGTTTTCTCTGGGATTTGCATACTCCTCTAATCATAAATATCGCATCACTATCCAATGTTAAAGTAAACACATATTTTTATATATTAGGCCATTTTATCGTATCTTTCATAGAGGTTCATACATCACTAAATGAATGGACTCTTTTGACGATTTTTTTTCTTTTTTACTAGACATAATTTCTCCTAAGTTGTGCTATTTAAAATCTATTCTTGAGTGTTTTGTGTTCTTTCACTCTTTTTATATGCATCTAGATTTGTCAACCTATTTTTTTCACTTTTTCAGTTTTTCTTTGTGGCAAAGTTCAGGTCTCAGAACCATTAAGTTCCATTTTTCCATTAAGTTCCTTTATTCAGGAACTATGAATAAATCTCTCATTATCAAAATAGTTTACTCATTTCAATTCTGTGAGAAAGAAATGAAAGATAACCTATCAGAAGAAGAAAACCAAATCTGGCTCACATTTTATATATATCTGAATTTCATGTTATTTATTTTATATGAATTTTTGTTACATTATTTTATTTCATTTACTGAATTTTTACAAAATAGTCTACTCATAGGTCATATAAATACTCCAGTTAACTAACTGATCGAACAGTGGAATGGCATGTCCTGATAACTAGATAAATAAGGTATCATAATATTTTCTCTCCTTTAGTTGTTGTGTAGTGGTCTATCTCAAATGGTAAAATTAAAAATGAAAGGTATGAAAACTCCTTCAGAGGGGCAGATAATGAAACAGCACCTCATTTTACAGCCATACATCTGGCCACTTCTGTAGGTAGATTGCCTTTTACTTAACAGACATCAGTGCTTATCTCATGTTATTTAAAGTTTGTGACTTTGGGTAGTTTGGAGCTACTTAGTATCTACAGAATTTATTTTACTTCGTTGAAGAATATTTTCATTATTTCTTTAACCAATATTCTTATTATCTTTATAATTCTTTGCAATATTTAAGGTACTATTTTAATATGACGTCAAGTTGAATTGGCTTTATTTTGATGTTTTGACTGTGGTTTACTTGAACCTTCATGTTCTAAAAAGAAAATTTACATAACTATTAGTAAGTACTATATTTTGCAGATACTTTCTCACCATTGTTAATTAATGTTGCTAAAATCTGCTTCTGCTCTACTATGTTTTTTTCCTCAATGCAGTTACACTTTAGGCAGATTTAGATTTCTTACCCAACGGTGCATATTACAAATGCTAAATAACTATGTAAAAAATTAATATATGGATGATTGGGCATTTTAAAAGCATCCCGATTTTCTTTAATGCTCTAATAATTCATTCATTCATTTACACACTAGTCTGCACACAGAGAAAGTTCTTTTACATTTCCAACAAACTCTTCTTTTCTTCTAATTTATTAAGTGTTTTAAATTAGTCATTTTCCTCTCTGGCTAGTATGTACAGGCTTTTCTGAGGATAAGTAGAAAAATGTCAACTAAATCAAGACATTGAAATGTACCTGACTAGGGTGTTTTATAAAATATGATGGAGTTTTTTGATATTTTGAAATTTTACACTTCCTTTGATTTGTTCAAAGAACTTATTTCATACACTAAGGAAGAGTTAAATTACTTTATATTTTTTAACTGCCTTAGACTCTTTAACTACTCTCTTTCTTTCTGGTTTTCAAGACCATCTTTCTTTCACAAATTTTATTTTCTGAAAGAGTCACATATTAGCTCTCATCTTTTACCTTCTTATAAAGCTAATAGATATGTACTTCCCTCTGGTTTAGACACTTTTTAAAATATTTAATGCCCATGTAGTACATATCTATTTGCATGTTCTTAATTATATTCTCTAGTTCACAGATTTATTCATATATAAATATTGTCATTTAACAATATATAGAAAAAACTTAATTGATAATAATTATTTATATGTTTATTCACTATTTTATCATTTTTTAATACAAGTCTTACTCTGTTATTTACAGCAGTTTATCTCATGTGAATATTGAAGTTTATTGAGTTAACATTTATCATATTAATATTATTTACATGCCTCAATTTGTATTACAGATCATTTCATTCCTCTTTCTTATTTTGTACATTGGAAGTAAACCCATGTAAGCATTTGTCCATCAGTCAAGCCTAACAAAAGAAGACAATCTGTTCATATGCATAAATATAATTATTCAATGAAAAGGAATATCTACTTTGGAATCTTTTCCAGCTTCATCATACTGAAGATTGATGAGTCAAAATTTAAGTGCATTAAATTTTAAATATATTGTTAAATAAGTCTGGAGTTCACACATTAATTTCCTATAAACACCATTAAACATTATTCAATAATTAATGTGCCAGAATTTTTTGGGTGAATGCACATCTTCTGAAATCCTTTCAATAAAAATTAGAAAGCATCACTTCGATAATATAGTTTGGAAACTGTTTCAGACCATGAGATTTATTGTTCAAGATTAAATAATATTGCTAAATGAAGACTAAATTTAGTGTAATGTAAGTCATTTTGATGCTTCCTATAGTGTAAAAAAAATCTTCAAAGTTTTATATTGAAGTCCTAGAAGTATAAGACTTTCTAGTCACTACAAAGCTTGGCCTACTTCCCCTTCACCTTAGGGGGAGAGACTACTTGAAAACATTGAATTTCAGAAGGTAATTAGATCAAAAGAACAGGTAGGAAACTAATTGTAACCTAGAAATTTTGCAGGTGAAAGTCAGGGTTTTAATTCAGATAATATAACTCATATATATTTTAAGATATCATATATATGTATGTATGTGTATATCTACATGTACACACACATATTATGATGTTAAATGGCAAGACACTTACCAATATTTGTTCTCAGGGAAATATATTTCTTTTAACTGTACAGATTGAAGAGATTATATTTAAACTTAATTTTGGTAATGTTTCTATACATGTACATAGATTGTTACTCTAAATTATCAATAACTTTAAGTCATCAAACTCAATAGTATTTATAAATATATTTTTAATGTTCCAGTTTCATGATTCAGTTGTATGGATACATTCACACATATATACATCTTATATGGAAGCATTATATTTTTAATCAATTAAATTTAGGTTTTTAAAATAGTCATCGATTACCAGAGAAAGAATAGACCATAATTATGTGCAAGAGTAAATTTATTTAACTAATAGTTACTCCCTTATTTGAAGCTATAAGATGACAATATGGTGCTTGTTCAGAAACAAATGCATGATACAATCCTTCTTAGTCTATTCCTTTATTTTTTAAGGTACTGGTTGTACTTTTGAGGACATTTTACAATAGTTAATTTACAAAATTAACCAAAGCATAAATTAACCATAACGCTGTGGAAGGATTAGGTTTCTGGATCTAATGTTTATGTATAATTAGTAAGGCAGTGTCTTTAACTGATAGTAAAAATGGTGTAGTGAGTAGAACTTCTTTCCCATTTTAAGATTGACATTAGCCAGAATCTTACTCTAGATTCCAATATTACCTGTGTTTGGATATTTAATTATTATAAATTTTATGTAGACTTAGAAATATACCTTTTGTTTATCACCTAGTGTTATAAGGGTCATATATAGGGTGTCCCTAAAGTTTGAATTGCCATGAACCTTATGGCTACCCAGTATATGCCAGTAACTATTCCTACATTGAAAATTGGATAGTTACTACTATATTTCATTTTTACATTTGTAAGTATTTTGTCATAATTTAAAAAAATTACTTTAAAAAGACCTAAGCATAGATGGAAGTAGTACATAAATAAAATCAGTGTCAAATGTGTATTCTCTGGATTAAATTTTTAATTGCACTGGATAAAGAAACAGTCAAGGTACAGGAGTTATTTTACATGAAATTAAACATATCATTGGGTCTGTGTCTTAAAGTGCAGCACACAGTAGACAAATTTGAGTCAACAATGGGGACCATAGACAAAATAGATATGATGAAGTGATCTTGATGACATACCCCTGACTGTGTATGTAAGCTTAAATGTTTCACGTATAGGTTTAATCTAAATGGTGGTAGGAACAGCTCCATAGATATGAGAGTTGATGTGATAGTTGGAAAGTTGCCATACATTGTATGCTTAGAAAATTTATAGAAAACCAAGAGACTGATCTGAAAAATTAGTATGAAGTCCTTGCACATTATTTGCAGTTACTAAGACTCATTCCAGAACTCATTACATTGTTAGTCACTAATAGTGCACTTTTGAAACTTATTTTTTTTTAAACTGCACATCGTAAGATTACAGTGGAGGTCATGAAATCTTGGTATGTTTGGTTGCTATATCTTGATGCTTTACTTCAATCTTTTTGTTAAGAACAATGGTAATGGGGGGGGCAATATCATATAGAATCTATAGAGTTCTACTAAGTTAAATTTTAAACATTTTTAAAACAGCAAATAATTTTACATATACAAAAGTAGAGAGATAAGTGGATTGAATTTTTCATTTTCTACCACTCAGCTTAAACAATCAACTCAAATTTGTTTCATCTAAACATTATCACAACTGTTCCTTTATTCAGATATTTTAAAACATCCAGAGATCCTATTCGATCCATTAATATTTCAGAATGAGTTTAATATTGCCAAAATTTCTTTGTAACATAATCACAAGAATAACATTGCTTCTTAAATTGAATTTTCTTACTGTCATTTGGCTATCTAGTTATTGCCTAAATTTCTATAATATTCTCATAAATGCCATTTATATTTACAGTTGCTTTGATTTATGATTGAAATAAGGTTTATGGATAGCAAGAATTTTTAATTTTTTTTCTTTAAAACTTTTATCAAGGTATAATATGCATACAAAAAATATAAAAATCATATATCTATGCAATGCAAGAAATTTTTACAAAATGAGCACACTTGTGTAATCAGTGACTAAAACATTTCTTGATAATCTGTCTAGTAGACAAAACATTTCTACTTTGGTACCTCAAGAAACTTACTTGAGGACAAAGAGGAGGCAATTGAGAAAGTCTCAGTTTTATCTATTTTGGTCCTTTTGTTTCTTTGTGGATGACTCCTTTCTTTCATTGGAATTTTTTTCCCCCTTTGGAATTTTGAAGAGGGGAAAACTTGATACAAAGGTTATTTTTCTCACCTCATACATTGAGTTGTAATGGAGAATAAAGTGCCTAGTAATAAAATTAAGAAAGTACAATTTTGGAAATATTTGGAGAGATGTATAAAGTGTAAGAACTACGTATGAAAATTGTCAAATACATCATATACATATGCAATAAATTTTGTTTATTAAAATATGCATCCATAACTTGAATGTACAGAGCTTCATATTATATAAAATAATAGTTCATAGAATGAACACAGGTGAGTGTTCATATCATATCATAAGATATTTAAAATATCTTACTTTTTCAAATATCGAGTCTTTACTGAGTTGACTTATTTCTCTTATGATGAGAATTGTCTACCTTAGGTACCATATTATTCTCAGTTGAAATTTAAGGACAATCCATAGTGTCAGTTAGTCTGAAATGGCTTACAATTAAATAAAAATGAAATATGATTCAAAGGCAAGTTGCATTCTATCAGGCCATATATGGCATATTTTATCATTATATTTTAGGTTGAAATTTTGGAGGAAAATAAAATGAATGAGAATTGCTGAGTATTAATGCTAAATTTATAGCTACACGTTAAGTGACTGTTTTATAGACATGAGTAGACAAAATGAGACATAGTAAAACAAATTAAAAGAAAACAGAAAAATAAATTAGTTTCCACCTCCTCCTCTTCCTCTTCTCCATTCTCTCCTTCCTGCCCCATTTAAAAAAAAAAAAAAAAAGACATAATAAAGACCAACTTATAAATTGTAGCAAGATGACAGTTCTCATCAATCAAGGATCATGGAATAAGCCCTGTGAAACTCAGGCCTAGTAAATAATTTTGGACTCAAATCATATTAGTATTTTATATAATTATATAAATATACATAATTTTCTATATGCGAAAGGATTGTTTGGTGTTGAACAGTGTATAAATGTCTTCTTTTGACATATCAGAGTGAATTCTAGCTCCTTAGAGCTTGAATTAGGCTAAGGATTTGGGAGATCTATGCTTCTATTATGGAATAGTGCAGGGATAATTGCTTTTCAAATTATAACAACAAAATATTGACTCATATTGAAATTATTGCAAAAGATAATTTACTTTATAATTTAGGCTTTTGTTAGAATTATTTTTAGGAAATACTTTGACACTGAATAATTTTCATCTCTCACCATTATCACTAGTAATATAATCCTTGATAAATTTCTCCCTTTGCAGCAATTTTCATAGAAATCATTTTTAGAATGCCTATAAAAACTGTCTTAATACATCTTCTCTTTAAAAGAAAACATTTAAAGTAGCTACAACGGGCATATCTTACTATATTGAAGTTAATTTTCAGTCTATGTCCTTTATTCTAATGCTTTGAAATTCTTCACATTTAACTTGTAATCTTCTCTAATTTCTGAAGACTACCAACAAATCCTATTATTTTTAGTACTATTATTTGTTGTTAAGGAGCACCATAACAGTTTAAAACTGTCCAAAACACTTTAACCAGCTGTGTTAGGCAGTCTTCCCAAGCTACTGACAAGAACAGTGTGACCCACATTCAAGAAACGAATTTCAGTTACAGTGGTCTTCAGTTTTGTTTTGTCTAGAAGTAGAGTGTTCTTAAGATCTGGTGTATTGGAAAATTCTTACAGCACAGGAACTCATCAGAAACTTATGTGTTAAAAAGATTAATATAATTTTAAATACCAAAATATTGATAAACTGAAATACTCCTTAGAAATCTCCAGTGGAAAAATAAAAATATTTTCAGAATTTTGGTTGAAACTGTAATGGAAATTAAATCAACTTAATTACTGGCGATGATTCATAGTGCATCCTCATTCAATGTAAGTGGTCTGCACAGATTAAAATACTCAGACCAGGCTTGGCGTCCATAGCTCAGTGAGTAGGGCCCTGGCCACACACCCCAAAGCTGGCGGGTTCAAGCCCAGCCCAGGCCTGCCAAGCAACAGTGACACTGCAACTGCAAAATAGCTGGGCGTTGTGGTGGGTGCCTGTAGTCCCAGCTACTCTGGAGGCTGAGGCAAGAGAATGGCTTAACCCCAAGAGTTTGAGGTTACTGTGAACTGTGACTTCATGGCACTCTACCCAGGGCGACAAAATGTGACTGTCTCACACACACACACACAAAAAAAAAAAAAAAAAAAAAAAAAAAAAAAATTAAAATTAAATAAATAAATACTCAGTCCAGATAGATCATCTCAGTGTTTCCTGCTCTGTGTCATCCTAGAGACATGAAAAAGCATTTTTAATTGCTGTGTCCTCTTTTTCCTCCTGGAAACCTCATGCAAACTACTACCCGTCCTTGGAAATAATGTTTTAGAAATGAACAAACCAACTTTGGGCACATATCACGGTACAAGTGAAAAGTTTTCAACTTTCTTTAAAATGTACCTATAGTAAAACCTACTCACCTGATTTGGTTGTGGTATCCGTAGGAAATAGACACTTGAAAAACACTCTAGTCTTACTGCTTCCAAATAGGTTTTCCAAAACATCACTATAGTTACCCATTTTGACTTTATTGTAACTTGGAACTTTTAATTTGAGAAGATGGCATTTTTGATTTTGTTCTCAAAAGTTTGCATTTAGTTCCTTTGGACTCATAACTATGAATTTACAAGAGCAAACTCTGTACAGGTTCTCCTATCAAAGAATTGAAACTGGGAAGTTAAGAGTATCCATTCTCGGGCCATTCAGCCAGGTTTCAAATACTGATCCAGCCAGTTACTAGCTGTGCAACCACTGTAATTTCATTAACCTTCCTGTAACTTGTTTATCCTCATCTATAAAATAGATGCTCAAAGCCTCATTGTGGAGATTGAATTATTTAACATGTGTAAAGCTGTGAGTGCCCGGCTCAAAGGAAGCACTCATTAAGTGGTCAAGGCAACCATATATTCAATTAAAATGGAAACAATGACATTCGTTTGACTACGGTCAAAATTATAGTTCTGGGCTTAAATAGAATTAATTATGCCTTCTTTTACTCTTAGAGAAAAATCAGACTCCAAATGTTCTTTTGACAATAAGTAACTATTTTACATCTGTAGTATGCATATTCTAGCACACAGTATCTGTTTTAAAAGTCCAGGATCCCTATTTTTTTTTTCCATTAATGAAACCAACGTAACAGATAATATAGAACCAAACGTGTAATGCACAGCAAAGATTACACTTTTTTTATGATGCTATTAGTCACAGCACATGATTTTAACCTTTAGAATTTCACATTCCCATTATTTTATTTAACTCGTGTATTTATAATGAATGGAGATACTTGATTATGTACAACAAATAGTGAAAACAATCTGACAATTAGTACCCATTTTTTAAGTTACAGACTTTTATTCCAATGTAAAAAGTGTAGCATATTAAATTTGATGATAGTGGGGGAACAAAGGATGTCTATTTTCTTGGACCAAACAATTTAAAAAGTGATAGCAAATTAATGTCCGTATACAATTTGACTCATCTATATTTAGACAATTGTATTTGCCCATTTATGTAAATTCTGGATTTATACAGAATATTATGTAGTATTACCTCACGGAGTTCTGATATTCTTGTGTAAGAGACACTTGATGCCCTAAAATCACTGAAGTAATTGAAAATAGTCTGTTAGCATGAAAAATATGTCTTTCTGAAGGGTGCACAGAATATATGTATGTCTATCAGAGAGCAGTATTTGAATACATAGAAGTCCAGAGATTTTTTTGCTTCCTTCGTTCTTCCGTAAAATCTTAACTGATAAACCTGATTCTCTCAGTTAGCTTTTTATTTATTTTTTTTGTACCTTTGTCTTTCAAAGCAAGGTAGAACTAACAAATGGTGTCCTGAACCCATTTGAGAAACAGCTAAGCAACTGTCCACACTTCAGTTTGTACTTTCAGCTTATCCCTTAGGCTGTCTGTGTGGTTCTCTTGATTTTATGATTCCGTGTGTTTTCTGTCTTCCTCCTTGTACATCAATTGCGTCTATATCCTGTTTTGCCTGAATAACAAGAGACCTAGCAGCTGAATTCCAGGGTCCAATTTCATCTCAAATCATAATATTCTCATTTCTTCTTGTGTTCATTTTTCATATGAAAATAAACATTTTGCATTGTTTACAATAGAATACTTCTACATTTAATGATGTTGTTTCTGGCATGGGAAG
Organism: Loris lydekkerianus; assembly: GCA_963574355.1. Taxonomy (NCBI): domain Eukaryota; kingdom Metazoa; phylum Chordata; class Mammalia; order Primates; family Lorisidae; genus Loris; species Loris lydekkerianus. The sequence continues at coordinate 42,167 of CAUYPK010135677.1, forward strand.
AAATGAAATTTTGAAGCAACTATTTAATTTGATATGCATGTAATGAAGTTGCTATAGTCACCTGCAATTAAGTCTTTCCCAATTAAGTACTTTTCCTAATGTACTAGTTTGCAATACTTCTATGTTGTTTTAAATTTCTCATCTCAATGAAAAAAGAATGTGATATTTACTTTACTATTATAAAATGTCCTTAGTTATCTTGGGAAAGGTCTCTTACTGTATAATCAAGGAAGGATTTATAGAACTCAGTTTGGGGCTATTATTCATGCACTGTCTGTATGATTTTAATCATCAAATACAATATGCTACTTCCTATACCGGATAGAGTTAAACGACATCCTAGGAGGAGGGAGTTGCATGAACTCAAGTGCAGAATTAGAGAACAAGTAATAAATATGATGAACTGAATATTATAAATTGCTAAACCTATCAAATAAATCTAGAGGTATAATGAAAGTTAACGTTTGAAAGTTAAATTTTGGATACATGAAGGCGTGTTTTGTATAATAATACCAATAATAATAAGTTGCTAATAGTTATTGAATATTTATTATGTACCTGGACCTATTCTATGCAATTCTCAATTAAAAAGATATGAATCTTTTTAAATGTTACCAAATGAAGTAGGTACACTTATTGCCCTCAACTTATAGATAATAAAACTAAGAGAAAGAAATACCCAATAACTTGCTCCATGATTTTATAGCTAGTGAAGGAGAGCCATGCTTTTTGTGACTAATTCTAGAGTGAGCTGTTGTAATCAATTCACTACTTGAATCCCAGGCTTAAGGAATTCAACACTCTTCGGCAGGAACATAGCAAGGATTTGTTGTTTAAGGTTGTGTTTTTTTCTATTACTGTTAGAATATTTTGCAGTTGTCAAGCATTCTGGCAGTAAGGCCTGAATGAGAGTATTTCTGGTGGAGATGAAAATTAAGAGAGGAGCATTAGAGAAATTTTGAGGAAAAAAGAGGATTAGAAAGATACATGTAGGAATAAAAGGTAAAGAAAGTAGTTACCAAGTATAGTTCTCGCTGTGTGACTGAAAAAAGATTACATCAATAATGATCATGATGATGATGATGATAAAATTCATGTGCTGTCAGGGAGGCAATTTTTATTACAAAACTTACACCCATTAGGAAAACTTGAGAGTACATTTCAGTAGAATGCATAAGAAAGATTTGATTAAATGTATGTGACTTTTCATCCCTTGGAATTGTATTATTTCAAATACAGTCTTATTGTATTTGAATTGTATTATTTCAAATACAGTCTTCCCCCTCTCAGGGCTGGACAAGTTCACAGCCCTTTATCTAGACCCAGGCAGGCTCACAGACCAGCTTAAACACAGATCACTTTCTCCGGACCAAAACAGGCTCATAAAAACCAGTCTGACCAATGATCCATCTGAGCTGTCACTTCCAGAGCTAAGGACACGTCCCAAAGAAGACTGCATTTCTACACAGGGGCAGTTTTAAAATTAAGTCCTGCCCAAGGGCTCCTGGTTGATTTTAATATATTCCAGACATGCATTCCATGTCTCTTCAAATCCTCGTCCTGCAGGATGAGAAAACCTGCATATTATCCCCTAGACCAGTGGTTCTCAACCTTCCTAATGCTGCGATGTATTTTCATTGTTACAAAGGGGTCGCTGAGAATCGCTCCGCTAGACAGAAGGCCCAAATGGGCTACCCATCCGAATCCTCTCTGTTGCACCAGAGGCCTTATCTTTCTCATCTGTCATTAAAACCTATCCTGTCCCTTACTCCCAGTGGTCCTTGAATTAATTCTTTGAATCTCTGAGACCAAGGACCTGGCAGAGAGATGTTCCAGCAACACTATCATTAAAATTCTCTCGGTGTCTTCATTAATTTTGTGAGTTGCAGACCAGATTTTCCTAGGGTAAGATTACTTGGGAAGCAGTCTTTTATTAAAAAAAAAAAAAAAAAAAATTCAGTCTTAGTTATAAAGTGAATTTAATATTAGTCTGTGATCATTAGCTGTCTGATTTTTTTTCTTCACTAAATATTATGGGAAAAATACTCCTGCGTTCGTCTATAGGTTCCTGGCTTTCCACGCTAGGGACACTATCTGAGGCTTGAGACACTGGTCTGGAATCCTTTCTTTGACCATTTCCACTACTTCCACCCTGAATCCAGTCAGCAAGAAAACACGGAGGCGATCTTTTTGTATTCAGACTTTTTGTTAACAATTGAAGACAGTGTGATCTAACACAGACTACTTCCACATGTGTAAAGTATGAACCCTGGATTTTCTTCTGAGCGCTGAGAAAAGGTGCACATATATTCGCTTTTGTGTTCTCCAAATCCCATCTTTTTCCTTAATTTACCAAAAATCAACGAGGACCCATCCACCTTTCCATCTGACTTCTGATGTTAACTAATTAGAATATTTGTCTAAGACAAGCAACTCTAACGTTTTTCTAAAAGTTTTTTAGATCCTCTTTCTTGCAGCCCCAGTTATGTTCAAACTTAGCCTTGTTTTTAAAGTAGTTTGTATTTTAGCCTTGCCTACATTATCTGCTTCATGCCATTTAATGATTTCCAGCTTCTCAGTACCCCATTTTTCTCAAGCCTGTCTGCAGTTACGCATTCAGTCCTCCTTTTGGAATGCTTTCTCATCTACAAAACCACTCTGTTCTGCATTGCATGGACATCTCTTACTAATCAATCGAGATTCAACTCATTTTACCTTTAATGAGAAGGCTTCCCAGACAGAGCTATATACAGTCTTCCTGTAACTTACTATAGATTCTTATACATAATCGCTGTCTTAAAAATATTTTGTGAAACAATTGTTACTCCATCGTTCTATAAAATCTTTTATAACAGAATCTATGTGTATTCATTTTAAAGTCCTGTGTTCCAGAACTGTCTGGAGCAAAGTTGACACCCATAAATGCTGTGTATAGACTATACCAATGAATCAATAAATAACATAATTTAAAATAGGTAAGCTACATTTACTTCTGCTTTAAATAGTTGTCGAGGCATCTAGTTTGATAAATAATAAAAGAATAGTAGCCTCTGAATGTGAAAGAAAATTAAAATGAAAAATAGAAAACAGCTGACTATTTCTAGTTCTAAAAAATCTATTCCGGATTATCTTTATTAAAATCTCCTTGATTTGCATGTTTTTATTCTGGCCTTAACTATGATAGTTCTTTTATTCTTTCTTCTGATACATAACTTTCTCTTTTGCAACACCTTAAACCTCATGTTTTATTAATTTCACTAATCTATTTCTTCACAATTGTTAGTCAAATACCATTTACAAATACATATGTAACATTAAGTAAATAGAAAGTTATTTTAAACATAAATGTAAAAAGGAGCTCTTGAGAATCTATGCCTATAGACAAGAGGTTGTTGCTAATAGTGGATCAATGTGGAAGCAAGAAATTCATCTGACTTTCCTTTAAGTTTCTGAGGTTTCCTTGTAACAATTTTTAAGTACATGGTATTCTTCTTCATTGTCATTATTGCCTAACTCACATTCAGTTTATTAAAGTGTTTGTTTTGTGACATTGTAGCAAGTAATAGGTAGGTCAGATGGTTTTTTTAACTTGCAAAATTTTGATCTTTTTGCAAAAATTCTGTGAAATATACAGGATATTTATTTGTACATTTGTGATACTTTAATACTGACACAGATATAAATATACATTATCATTACTATCTGTTTAACCAGAATCCTTTACTCAACGAAGTTCGATTGTTTCAAATTTGAATTTCTATCTAAATTTGTGATACCTTGAATAGTTTTTAAGCATAAAAATAATTTTTTACTTTGCTATGTAGTTAATTATTTGTAATAATTGATATGAACCCTAATTGAACATAAAGTTTGAAGTTATGGAAAGTAATGTAACTATTTAAGGATCTAAATCTTAGCATCTAATTAGAACATAATTAAAATGAATTTCATCCTTTAATAAGCATGATATAATCTTATTTTAACAATTTAGCATTTATGTGAATTTTTAAAGCTAATTTAATTCATTTTCCATCAGTTTTCAAATCTCTAATTATCTGATAACAGATTAAATTGCAAGGGGGAAAAGAAGGTAGCTTAATGAGTTTTTAGGATATAACTAAAACTAAAAAATGTACTTAAGGTAAAATTTTAGAAAAGGTGATTAAAAATTATGTTTATCATGCAAAGAAAAAATATTTTATATAATATGCTATATTTATCTCACAAAAGCAAAGATTCCATTCAAAATTCAGGGATAAAATTTAATCATAATATAAAGAAAAAATTAAACCACAATTAAGATTTTGTTTTTGTATGATAATCAGGCAGTTAGTCATTAATTATAAAGTTTTATCCAGATAACTGGATTTTTATTCTGTATCTCCTTTTGAACTCTGATACCTTAATTTTAAATAGCTTTGGTGGAAATATGTAGAAAATTATGTATTTATTACATTATGTAATAAATTAGTCTTACAAAATAAGTAAAAGACAGTGCAACATCTGTCTTCTTTAGTGGTAAGTAGTATCATCTCAGCTGTCATGAAGCAGATGCCTTAAGACAGTATGCCAAGTCAAACAAATAGAAATACTTAACACCCAAATATTACATGGAGTCATACATGTACTAACAAATTATTCGTTGTTTACCTGACATTAGAGTATTACTGGGACCCCTGTATTTTATCTGGTAACCCAGCTTAAAGGTTATCAAAACCTGTAGTCCAAGGGTTTCTAACCTGCTTTAATGTAAAGGTATCTTACACTTAACCACAGACTCCCTCTGTGGTCAGTTATAAATGTGACAGCATTTTCACTTCTCTGAGTCTAGCCTACCTACTTTTAATCTTCTATTTGCCTTGTTACTGCCTTGCCTGTTACATAAAAATATATTAAAGAAGTAACTGAATTATGTTAGTGGAAATCAGATCACCAAGTATATTAAAAAAATAGCCAGATATTTAAGCACTATTTCTAAGTTGTGTGTGTTGTATGTCTTTATTGGATATATGCTTGAATAGACATTGTAAATATTTTATTAACCAATCCAGAATATTTTCGCTGCTTAATTCTCTAAGGTTATGGTTAAATTATTTTGAAATCTTAAATAGCCTATTCATAGTTAATAAATTGGATACAAGGCTATATAGTTTTAATGTCTTTTTAAAATTATTCATTTGTTTATCTTTATTTGAAAATATTAAGAGGGTACAGATTTTTTTTTTAATTTAGTTATTATTAAATCATAGCTGTGTACATTAATGCAATCATGGGGCACCATACACTGGTTTTATAGACCATTTGACATATTTTCATCACATTGGTTAATATAACCCTTCTGGCATTTTCTTGTCAAGACATTTATATTCTACATTTAGTAAGTTTCACATGTACCCTTGTAAGATGCACCCTAGGTATAATCCCACCAATCACACTCCCTCCATCATCCTCTCCCCTCCTCTTCCCTCCTCTCCCCTTCCCTCCCCTCCCTCTCCCCCTTCCCCCTATTCTTAGGTTATAACTGGGTTATAGCTTTCATATGAAAGTTATAAATCAGTTCCATAGTAGGGCTGAGTACATTGGATACTTTTTCTTCCATTCTTGAGAGACTTTGCTAAGAAGAATATGTTCCAGCTCCATCCATAGAAGCATGAAAGAGGTGAAGTCTCCATCTTTCTTTAAGGCTGAATAATATAGTCCATGGTGTACATATACCACAATTTATTAATCCATTCGTGGATCATTGGGCACTTGGGCTTCTTCCATGACTTAGCAATTATGAATTGGGCTGCAATAAACATTCTGGT
>CAUYPK010135678.1:0-11747 GCA_963574355.1 Loris lydekkerianus
ACACCTCACAGCAGCCCCAGATTCTTTGGACAACACATCACAGCAGCCCCAGATTATGTGGACAAAACATCACAGCAGCCCCAGATTCTGTGGACAAAACACCACAGCAGCCGGAGATTCTGTGGACAAAACATCACAGCAGCCCCAGATTCTGTGGGCAAATCATCAGAGCAGCCCCAGATTCTGTGGACAAAACATCACAGAAGCCCCAGATTCTGTGGACAAAACATCACAGCAGCCCCAGATCTGTGGACAACACATCACAGCAGCCCCAGATTCTGTGGACAACACATCACAGAAGCCCCAGATTCTGTGGACAACACATCACAGCAGCCCCAGATTCTGTGGACAACACATCACAGCAGCCCCAGATTCTGTGGACAAAACATCACAGCAGCCCAAGATTCTGTGGACAAAACATCACAGCAGCCCCAGATTCTGTGGACAAAACATCACAGCAGCCCCAGATTCTGTGGACAAAACATCACAGCAGCCCCAGATTCTGTGGGCAAAACATCAGAGCAGCCTGAGATTCTATGGACAAAACATCAGAGCAGCCCCAGATTCTGTGGACAACACATCAGAGCAGCCCCAGATTCTGTGGACAACACATCAGAGCAGCCCCAGATTCTGTGGGCAAAACACCACAGCAGCCCCAGATTCTGTGGACAAAACATCACAGCAGCCCCAGATTCTGTCAGCAAAACATCACAGCAGCCCTGAGATTCTGTGAGCAAAACATCACAGCAGCCCAAGATTCTGTGGGCAAAACATCAGAGCAGCCTGAGATTCTACGGACAAAACATCAGAGCAGCCCCAGATTCTGTGGACAACACATCAGAGCAGCCCCAGATTCTGTGGGCAAAACACCACAGCAGCCCCAGATTCTGTGGGCAAAACATCACAACAGCCCCAGATTCTGTGGGCAAAACACCACAGCAGCCCTGAGATTCTGTGAGCAAAACATCACAGCAGCCCAAGATTCTGTGGATGCAGGGGTGCCTTTGGGCCTGTGAAACTCTGGGGAGGTCCCAAGGCTCAGCTCAATCATCTACAAAATAGGGCAAAAACACACTCCCTGGTGTTCCCTTGAGGACACAATAGTATGCCAGTGGCCACAAACAGCAGATTTCAGCCATAACGACGGGAAAGGAACCATCTCAGTGCCCAGAGAGAAAGGGACACACAGGCCTGCGCTGGTGCTGATGGCCAGGAGACCCTGATGAAGGAAGGAGGGGAAGCTGGATTTGACCAGAAGACCCCTGACCACCCTGCTGGGACATCTTTTATTAGCAAGGGGCAAAGGAAGAATAACAACCTGAGGCTGGCGGGGAGGGGTGCAGACTGGGGCTGAGCAGGAGCTGCCTCTGGATCCAACCGGGAGCTTCCCCATTCTCTAACGGCCCCCAGCTCCCCCACTGGAGGCTCACGGTGAGAGCAGAGACTTGGGATGACAGTGGCCCTTGTGCAGTGGGGGGAACCCATGATACACATCTGGCCTGTCTGGGGACAAGGGGCATGCTCCAGGCACTTTGCTAGTTTTGCCATAGGAAGTACTGTTGGATGGAAATGTGAGCCCCTCCCAGAGGGATTTCATTTTGGTGTTTCCCATATGGGTACTGTGGCTGAAGGAGCAGGGGTCACCCTGCTGCTTGGGGCAGGGCGTCCTCTGGCCTGGAGACTTTGTTACCCGTGAAGCAAGGCAGTTGTACCAAGGGGTGGGCCTGCTGCGGCACTGCCAGCCCGTGGGTGGAGCAGGGCTGGCTCAGGAAAGGTTCTGGGCCTCAAAGTTCCCCCAGGCCCAACCAGCAGCACGGAGCCATGAAGCTGGGGGTCCTCAGATGCTGGCACTGCACACCGGTAGGCCTCATTTCCTGCCACTCCTAAGGGTCCCCCACCTGCCCCTCAAGCACACTCTTCGTCACATTCACGCCAAGTCCCACCTCACCCTTCTGTTCACACCAATCCCTGTGTCCAGGTCACTGGCAGCTCCAGATTTGCCCAGCCACTCTTGGGCTGAGACTCACTGCCCTCACCCCATCACCACGTGCCCCCAGGCCGCCTGCTCTGCTCCAGAATGAGCAACTGAGATGCATTTTGTAGTGAAACTCCCTGGACAAAGGGATGAGGCAGTGTGTAGCCAGTGATGGCTGAATTAGGGCTGAGTGTCGGAGGGTACAAGGCAGGTCTGCAACTCGGCTGCTGGTCCCTTGTTTAAATGAGCATTCTGGCGAGGAGCCCAGCCAGACACTGGCTTTTTCCCCCTTAGCAGTGCACTTGGGTCAGGATTACAGCTCATCCCCGGAAACACACCCACGTGCACAACCACACAGGCCTACACACACTCAGACACAGCACATGCTCACACCCCCACCTGTACCCCCAACACAGTTGCTGTTCCAGCCTGCAGAGAGAGGACAAAGGGGCCCGGCCTTGGAAGTGCCTTTTCCTGGTGGGGCAGAGCAGGGCTCCTGTGCCTCAGGGCTAAGGGGGAATCTGGACAAAGGGGAGTGCTGAGCCCTGCCAGGGAGGGCCGGGGTCTGCCATGTCCTGAGCTGGGCTCTAGCCGGCCACTGCTGCCCCAGGAAGGGTCTCTGCAGGTGTGCACATGGGCAAAGCTTAGTCCCCTCTGGAGGGGCGAGTGACATAAAACATCTAGTCTGACAGCAGTGACTGGTCTGTGCTGGGCATCTCCACTTAGCAGTCTCAGAGATCACACTTCAGACAGAATTTAACATTTCCCTGACCCTCTGGAGAGAGCACTGGTGCCCTTTCCAAGTTTCTAATCATTTGTTCCTTTCAGCCATCACTGCAGGGAACAGCACTACTTTTGCCAAACAGACCAGGGGAATCATTTCCAACACCTCCCATATATCACCTCATTTAAAATCAATCAACAAGTCTGTCAGGTTTCCTCCAAAATGTGGCTGACTTTCCACTTCTCCACCGTGCCTGCCATCCACAGAGCTGCCTTCATCCGTCACCTGGACACGGCATCGCCAGCCCCACCGAGCGCTTCACCTCTCAACTTTGGATCCTTATCCACCAAGCTGCGTTTTCCCACAAGGCAGCAGACTGATCAATTTAAATCCCTTCAGGGTCCCCAGTGCATTAGGATGCACTTCAGTTCTCAAGCTGGCTTTTGTTTGTCTCCTATACTGAGCTCTGGCACCCCGCACACTCCCCAGAGCTTCCCACCTCCCATGGCAAAGTAACTTACTCAGGGAGGCCTGGCCTGGCCTCGCCCTGCTCAAAGGGCCCCTCCCGTGGTTCTATCCCTACTTTTAATGCAAACAGACAGTAACAACCCATGTGCTTACTTTTAATAGTATTTATCAACCTTATTACTATTACTTGAGGCATTCAAAAAAAAAAAAAAAAGACTTAGATTCTACTGGGAAAAAAACTAAGCTTGATAATAAAAATTAGATTAGCGATATATGTGAGTTTCCCCTTAGAAATCTATGAAAAGATCATAGTGTTTGATCATTCATATTTCTAAAATGCTCTAGAAAAATCACCTGTACTAAAAGATTGCAGGATAAATGCTTTCCTCAAAGTATTTTAAACTTTCACCTAAGCCTTGGGATTTCCAGAGTCCCCTGTCAGCTCTTCCCATGCTCACTGGAGTTATAGGAGCAGCTGGCTGTGTCTCGCCTACAGGGATTGTGTGCAAAACTCAAGATTCCAGGCCACTCTCCATGCATGGAAGACCTGGCCTTCTCCAGAAGCAGCACACAGCTGTGGGGCACCTACCACTCTGAACTTTCTCCTCAAACTCAAGGCCTGAAGTACATGTGAGAATTTCAGCCTATTAGCAGAAGCACAGTCTTCGAGCTGGTTATTCACTTTTCTCCAGGACACTCCTTCCTCCACCCTTGGACATGAACCAGGGCTGTGGCGTCCCAGAGCCTTGGAGGCAGGTGTAGGGTGAGGAGGGCTTGGGGCTAAGGACGAGGTCTCCAGCTCTGAGCAACCTCAAGGTGGCCACAGATACACCAAGTGGCCTCGGGAACACACACCAGAAATGCAACTCTCTGTTTCCCCCAGCCCTGGACCGCTCTGAACCCTTGGTCCTGCCTTCCCGGCGATGTGAGCAGGTGTGATGCCACCTCACGGAGACTCATGGGCTGAACACTGCTCAGCTTCTCTGGCATGCTCTCTGACACAGGGAGAGAAAGCAGGTTGGGATTTGGGCTTTATCCATAGCTCGATTCTTGTGCATTCACTTCCAGCTGCTGCATTTGAATGGGGACAATGATGGTGGCAAGTTCTATAGAGTATTAAATGAGTTTATATATCCTGATGCACCTGGCAGGTATCTAAGGCCACATAGTTTTTCACAAATTAATGAGCAGACCAGCTCAAGTGGTTGTTTTTATTCAGATACAATGGAATGTATGGCCCTTTTTCTCTGTGAGGCTTGAGTTGGGGGAGATATATCACTGAGACCGTCGCCTGCCCTTCCCAGCTCTGAGGAGAGGTTGCCAGCGGTCTCTGAGGCCTCGTGGAGCATGCAGCCCTCAGCATGCAGGAGGCTCTTTCCAAGAAGACCCCTGCTCCATGCCGGTGAGAGCTGCACCAAAGTGTAGGTTCTGTCTTATTAGAACTGAGGGTGTCCAGCTCTTTGGGGGTTCAGGAAAGCAAAACTGTGCTGGAGATGGCCTGAGTGTGAAGGCTGAGGTGTCAGTGGTGAGATGTGGGCCTCACAGTGCTGACTAGACTGGCTCGCTCCAGTGCTGCAGGACACTTCTGGTCTTCTTTCCTAACCAATTATGTAAGAAACGTGTTAAAACATCTTCATGTGTATGCTGAGAATACAATTGTTTAGCCAAACAAAAACTGCCCAAATCTATGAAAGAGAAACTCAGACTGTCCTGAATCCCTCAGACTAAGGTTTCAGTGAGGTAACTTATAGAAGAAAGGGTGGTTTCATTCATCCCATCCCATTCCATTCATTCCTTCACAGACATGGGTCAAGTTCCTCCTCCCCCCAGTTACGGGTGCCACATGAAATTACACAGGACACATGTGTCACATGTTTATCATATGTGATTGTCACAGTAATTTCTAACAACACTCAGCTGAGAACACAGAACTTTGGGAAATCAAGTACAGGGTGTGCAATGCTCCCAAATCAGGGAGGCAGCGGACTGGTGGGAAGCAGGGGCTCCAGGGAGGTGCCGTGGAGATGGATAAGGAGGTGAGGGAGCGTGTGAGTGGCCGGGGAGCTCGGTGGGAGCAGACAGAGCAGAGAGCGAGCAGTGTACAAATCAGGCTCTACATCTCCCGTCTTGGGAATGAGGCTGTTCTAAATTAAGTCAGGACGAGGGAGCTCTGTGAGGCACATGTCCCCCAGGAAAAGAACAACGCTGATGTACTAGAAATCCTGAGATGAGTAACTGTTACGGTGCTTTTTTAATAGACTGGCTGCTAATTGCATTTTAGGTGGCAAAGTGGGTTGACACTTCATTTTCACATACATATAGCACCAGGAAGGAAGAGGAGAAATTGTTACTCCCAGAGTTAGTGGGAGTAAAGTTGGTTTAGTTTTTTTTAGAGAATAGTTTGAAAATTTGTATCAGAAGATTTGTATGTCTAATTCCTGGAACTTATACAAGGGTATATATGTGGGAGCTTGTATCACAATGTTATCACAGACGGAAGAGACGGAAATAACATGTATTTGTGTTGGAAACTACATAAAGACAGGATGACCACACAATGGAATGTGATGCGTTGTAAGTTCCAAACAGTGGTTAATGACACAGGAAAGTGTCTTCAATATTGTACATTTTACATTATCAACCTACTCACAAAACTCATTCTCATTTCAGAGAATGAGACCACTCAAAACCTATAGGAGACTATGTGAATGTAAGCACGGAGGTACACACGATACTCACGTGAGTCTACACACAGACTGTGAATGTAAGCACGGAGGTACACACGATACTCACGTGAGTCTGCACACAGACCGTGAATGTAAGCACGGAGGTACACACGATACTCACGTGAGTCTACACACAAACACACACACACAACTCATACCAGAACAACAACCTGGGATTCTCTTCAGTCTTGGTATTTTCATAACTATATTCTGTATTTGTTGATTCTTCATATTTAAAAAAATTTTAAATAATATTTTAATTCTTACCAATATAAAATAAGTGTTACCTTAAAAATTTCAAGAGTCAGCCCTGTGGTTTCATGAAAGAAGTTTTTAACTAGATGCCCGTTTGTGCATGTATTACACACACATCTCAGAGTCTAGTTGAAAACTTCCACATACATGAGCGCAGTTTCTTTCAAACCAAACATGTGTAACAACTTTCTTACCTATTATGCTAAAGTTGCAACCAGCCCCCTCATCAAGCAAAAATGTGGCAATGCTGCCCCCAGTGGCCATTGAAGGAATATGTGTATTTATAAGTTCTATTCAAAATGAGAAATAATCTTAGATCCCACAGCTATACAGCATTGGCAGAAAACAAAAATAAAATATAGCAGGTCTCAGAGATTAAAATATAATGACCAGGGACTTGGAGCCACTAGGCAATCAGTGAAATTGAGTCAGCCTACTCCTAACCATTTCCTGTTCCCTCAGTTCAAAGCAAAGTTTTCTACTGATAATGACAATCTAAAGTGTAATAGTCATAATTATGCCTTCCTCAAAGTAAAAACAGCACAGGGAATACAAAGGAGTCAGGGTAGAGTGGCGTTCAATGCAGGACTTGTCCAGTGCTGTTTTACTTTTGGTTTGCACTTTTAGTGGGTGTAGGGGAAAGATGAAAGGGAGCCATTGCCTCCAAACCCACTTGGTTATAAAAAATGTACATATCTTAAGATTTGCCATGCTCTCTGAGATACAGGGATGCCCAGTCTTCAGGGGCCTGTCTGGAGGGGAACTTGAACCTCTTACTATGAAATGATTAAAAAAAAAAAAAAAAAAAAAAAAAGCTCTACCTTCTCAACCACCCCTCCCGTCTGCAAAAAAACAAAACCAATTAGAGTCTGCCCAGAAGGACAGTCATCCAGGGTCAGCACCCCTGACCTCTCCAACCCTTCAAAGGAAGGCCTAGCCAGGGAAACCCTGGTCTGTTGAAGTCCTTTAGAGGTGACCTGCCACCCTGCCAAATGCTGGAAGCACAGCTCTGGGGATGGCTCTGTAAAATGAATTGTAAGTGTGCTCTGCAAGGTCCCATGGGAAAGGTGTGTCACTCTCTTTGGGTCTGTTGCGAGCAGCTGAGGAATTTTAGCTTCACACCCAGTAAATGAATGACACATGGTGGTAGACACTTCTTTAAAACCAACAGTGTCATTTAGCTCCAGGCAAGTGCCTCTGGCTTTTTCCCAGACATTTTGGGACCAACTGGCATCTACAGTGTACATTCTTTTGGCTTCTTTTGAATCACCAATGTAAAGAATTCCATCTTGCTCAATTGTGTGTACCTTTGAATACTAATTTAAAGGATCCTTCTGGGGCATGGTGGGGACTTTCCACAAAAAATAGTCCTATTCGATATGGTGAACTGTAAGGTACTGTATATTTTCAAAAAGCCAGAAGAAAGGATTCTGAATGTTCGCATTACACAGATGTGCTAATCACCCTGGTTTGATCATTACACACTGTCCACTCGCACTGAAGTCTCATTCTGTGTTCCGTACATACATACAATTACTACATGTCTACCAAAAAATAAAAGGGAAAATATTTTAAGGCTTATTCAAGTACAATAACCTCTACAATACTTTTGAGGAGACGGTAACTTTTTCAAATATTTTTATATGTTTGCCTTAGGTTAAAAGGACACCATGTAAATTCTAATCTAAGTTCCAGATTTTCATGCTTCATTGTTTAAAGTAGGTCCAAAGTAAAAAGAAAAGATATAATTTTATTTGAAAAATTTATCCAATTTTTATGTTTCCTCCAAAGTTTGGTAATAGAATAGACAATTTTGTGTGTGAAGCTTAGTTTGAAGTATGAAGTATGAAGCTTATTTCCTTCAGACTATGTGGGAATTATGAGATCAAAGTGTATCATTGCTTTTTTTCAGACTATATGAGGGTACCTATGTTTACGTTACATCGTTTGCATTTGTAAGGCAAAGTCCAAGTTGCAGTTGAGTCCTTCGCCCAGGAGGTGGCCATGTAGCCCTACATTGTGCCTGTTGGGTGGGAACCTGCCAAACCCTCTCCCCTGAAACCTTCTTGAATTTAATTGTGCTTTTGTCTCATTTGGGACTATAGTTGGTAGTCTGCTGGTTTCAACACAGTACTGATATGTGGGATGCTTGCTTTTCCATTCTTGAGATAATTTGCTTAGGAGAGTGTTCTTCAAATCAATCCAGGTAAATACAAAAGATGTAAAGTCTCTATGTTTTTTATGGCTGAATATTGTCCCATGGTGTTATTAATCCACTCTTGGGTTGATGGGCACTTGGGTTGTTAACACATCTTTGCAATTATGAATTGAGCTACCACTAGAAATGGCAAAATGGTAAAACGATTTTTTTCTTTTGGGTGGATTCCTAGTAATGGGACTGTGGGATCAAATGGAAATCTCAGTTTTTAGTTCTTTGAGGGTTCTCCAAACTTCTTTCCCAAATGGTTATATTAGTTTGCAATCCCACCAATGGCTTACATGGCTTGACAGGAGAGGCCCAGGGCAGACCAGAAAGGCAGAGCCACTGAAGCCCTCCTTATTGAGTCAGGGACACCAGGTCCCATCTCACAGAGTGATTCACGTTTCCACCTGTAGTGTGTTGCAACGTCACCACCTTTGCCAGGTCAAGAGGTAGAACCCGTATTGCATTCTACATACAGCTCTATCCCACTAACGTCTGTAACACTGGGAAGTGCAACTATTCCCACTCTCCAAATGTTGTAGATGACCGAAAAGGAAAACCCATTACTATGTCTGCAACTCACTGGCCAACTTCCTCTGCACAAATAGCCACTAAGCACTCCATGTCCAGCCTCCCCCCAGCTTCCCTCTGGGTGCAGCATTCAGAGGTAAAAAGACTGCTCTAATCCAGAAATGTCTTGTTCCTCTAGCTGTCAGATGTGGTGGATTAGACCACATGAACTCAAATCCCTGCTGGCCCCCCTCTAGCTACCAAACACTTTCCTGGTGACAGTAACAGTGTCACCAGGCTGGCAGGGCTGGTGACTGAAGGGGTCCACACCTGTGAAGCTGCCTGGGACTCAGACCTCAGGAAGGGGCCTCCTCCCGCCTCTCCCTTCCCAAACAACAGGCCTCCCTCCAGCACTCAGCCAGTAATGCACCAGATGAGAACATCACATTGTCCTCTGCAGATTCTGTGATATGCCCTTTAGGGTTTGGACCCAGCTTCAGTCTCTCAGTAATGAAAACCAAGGGCAACAACTGGATGAGGCCTGTGGGTGTTTTTATTCTATGAACAGAACACAGGCACCCCCACAACGTCCAACCAGTCATTCCTCCCTTGTGCACCTCTGGAACTCTCCACACCCACTGACTGGACATGGCTGACACTGCCCTCCATTCCTCTCCACACTGAGAACAGCTGAAGACTTATTCCCAACCCTGCAGCACTGCTCTGCTTTTTAACATACTTCTCTTTACTGAGAGTGCACTGTCCAGGATGCCAGTGTTCACAGCTCACATCTCCATCCGTGGGCAGAACATGTTCCAGTTCAGCGCAAGCAAGGGACAGTGCAGCATGAGAGACCACAACACAGAATGTCCAGATGGATGTCACAGAACCCTCCCCACACAGCTCCCTGCTCAGTTGATACAGGAAAAACCAAGTGCTGCTGCCAAGAATGTTTGGGAGGGACACAGTGTGTCAATGTGTTCCTCAGAACATGTTAAGAAACACAGCCTCAGCTGGGCGCCAGCCACATACACTGAGGCTATCAGGTTCGAACCTGGCCCAGGCCAGCTAAACAACACTGACAACTGCAACAAAAAATAGCTGGCTGTTTTGGTAGGCACCTGTAGTCCCAGCTACTTGGGAGGCTGAGCCAAGAATCATTTAAACCCAAGAATTTGAGGTTGTTGTGAACTGTGATGCCATGGCACTCTTCTGAGGGTGACATAGCGAGATGTGTTTCAAATAAATAAATAAATAAATAAATAAATAAATAAATAAATAAATAAAAGAAAGAAACACAGCCTCTGAAGATGACAGTGTCAATGTTGTTACTCACCCCCCGCCCCCATTACTACTTTTTTTTTTTTTTTTTAAACTGAGTATCACTATGTTGCCCTTGGTAGAGTGCCATGGCATTACAGATCACAGCAACCCCCAACTCTTGGGCTTAAGTGATTCTCTTGGCTCAGCCTCCCAAGTAGCTGGGACCATAGGCACCTGCTACAATGCCCAGTTATTTTATTTATTTATTTATTTTTTGTTGTTGTTGTTATAATTGTCATTGTTTAGCTGGCCCAGGCTGGGTTCGAATCCTCCAGCTTCAGTGTATGTAGTCAGTGTCCTAACCTCTGAGCTATGGGCAACAAGCCCCATTTCTTCTTTTAAAAACAGAGTTTATTGTGAAAACTGTAGCAAGACACAGAAATTCCAATATGTAGGTAGCTTAGAAACATACACACACGTACTTGGCACTGGGAGGTTCAGGCGTTGGACTGCTTGAACTTAGGAGTTTGAGACAGCAGTAAGACCCTGTCTCTACTAAAAATAGGAAAATTAGCCTGGTGTTGTGGCTGGCACCTGTAGTCCCAGCTACTTGGGAGGTTGAGACAGGAGGGTCTCTTAAGCCTCAGAGTTTGAGCTGTGAGCTGTGACACTATCGTACTCTATCCAGGGTGACAAGAGTGAGACTCTGTCTCAAAAAAAAAAAAAAAGAAAAAGGAAACTTGATGTTGGTCCTTTTTTTAAATTTAAAAAGTATTTTCTGAAGCATACTTAGACCTGCCACACAAAAGCTATAAAAAGAGCCTTTCTTGCGGGTCAATTTACTGATTTTCTCAAGGACAATGAATAAATTAGAATTTAAAAAAATGTCTAATGGTCATCTTAAATTAGAAATGCTAAACAATTAACCTCAGCATATCAAAACAGCTTAACAAAGGATATTAGAAACAGCTTTTAAATCGTCCAGAAGTTGAACAATTGTAACCAAACAAAAGTTTCCCCTTAGATTTTTAAATGCAATCAATCAAAAGTTTCCCCTTAGATTTTTAAATGCAATCAGAGAAATAAATGTTCTCTCTCTGATGGTATCTGGGTCACTATTTCAAAGATGTTCTTGAGCTTTAACCAAATAAACAAGTAGGAATAACACACGGCTGTGGACCTCGGCAGCCGAAGGACAGAGTGCACACGAGCACTGGTGTGGGAGGATCACAGGGGGAAAATGCACCTTGTGTAATCCTCGAATCCAGCCTGGGACCTAGGCAGAGACGGGCAGCGGCATCCGTCCCGCACGGTCCCTCGGCCTCGGCCCGCGCCCCCGCCCCACCGCACACCCTCCGGCGCGCCCCCCCCCCCCCCGCCCCCCCCCCCCCCCCCCCCCCCCCCCCGGGCGGGGCCCCGCCCCCCCCCCGCGGGCGCGGGGGGGGGGGGCCCGACGGCGGGGGGAGGGGCGCGGGAAAGTGTGCGCGCAGTGGCGGGGGCGCGCAGGACGGTGTGCGCTGGGGCGGGGGCGCGCGGGGCGGGGGCGCGCAGGACGGTGTGCGCTGGGGCGGGGGCGCGGGCCGAGGCCGAGGGCCCGTGCGGGACGGATGCCGCTGCCCGTCT